>JAJOZX010002467.1:285000-357500 GCA_023014485.1 Bathynomus jamesi | reverse complement strand
CCAACACCTTTAACAAGCAAATCTATCACAGAATCTGTCTCTCAGTTTCTTGAGTCAAGCAGCAATGACGAGACCTACGCGATGTCAAAAGATGTAGTAAAAATGATCGGGAGCTATCACCAAGAAAAACGCCTGGCTGCATGTGACAATCCTATTAGTTGGTGGAAAAATACGCAGAATATCTATCCATACTTGAGTAAACTTGCAAGGAAACATTTAGCCTGTCCTCCAACAAACGTACTAAGCGAGAGATTATTTAGCAGTGCTGGATTAATATATGATGAAAAGAGAAACAGACTGGCAGCAGAAAAGGCAGAAAAGTTAATGTTCCTTGAGCATAACCTTCCTATAATTAAGTTTGAACATTAAACGATGAACATCTTAGTTTACTTTATTTTAATTACTCATTTATAAATATGCCTAATAAAACTTTAAACTTAATATAAATAGTTATCAAGCTAATTAAAGATCTCTTTTTATAAGGGTGGAGGTTGGGGAAAGAGGTCGGTGGGGTGCATTTGAGTTGGGTTCACGTCCCGCATCCTGGTAACACAATTATGGTTTCTAATTGTGGCTGAAACTCAACAAAATATAACGAATTTATTTGCAGACGAATTCACCAATTGATTTCTATATTAGTTAGATGCTTGATATTATTTTATATGTTCAGAGAAAAGTACAGCAATTATTGTACAATTAATCAATTATACTACATTATAGCTACAGCTCTCTCTATATAATAACTTATTATATACGTTAAACACAACAAATCTCGAATATATCCTAAAAAATAACGAAAATGTAGACATCCGCATCCGCACCCGCGGATGTTGAAATCAAACATCCTCATCCGCATCCGCATCCGCGGATGTGAAAAAAATGACGTCCGCTACATCACTAGTAATGATGTTTACAAAATGTCACCTGAAATTATAATAACATTTAAAAATAGTGATTTAAAAGCTGAAGTTGTAAAAATGACAGCAATAAATAATGAACGTGCGAAATGCCTTTTGCACACACGCACATACACACACGCAAACAAAACTCAGTCAGAACGGGTTTTATATAGGTCGGTCAAGGCCTGTACTTAAGAAAGAAGTCTTGGAGCAAGTGTAGTTTACGTCCCCCTGTGGTGCCTAGTGTAGTTTACGTTCCCCTACATTCTTTTAGTGTAGGTTGCGTTCCCAAACTTTGTCCGCGTATATCTAATCAAATAAAACGTTAAAACTAACGAAAATATTGCGACATAACCTAACCAATCGTCAATATATACGTGTATATATATATATATATATTTTTTTTTTTAGTTCAGGAAGAACCGATTCGCCTCTATTTAAAGGGCATATCTCAGCGGAAAAACAAAGAAAAAGTGAGAGGAAAGACAGAGGAAAAAGAAAGGGTGGAGGGGACAGTCGAAGTGGAAAAAGACCAAGGATGACAAGGACTGCAGGGTCGAGCCCCATCATCCTTGGGTGCTAGGGCCGGGAGGGCGCACGTGAAACCTCCAGGAACAAGCACGTACAAACGAGCACAAAGAGCACTCAAGAGCACGAGCTTAGAACCCCCTTGCGGGGTATATATATATATATATATATATATATATATATATATACTATATATATATAATATATAAATTGACGATTGGTTAGGTTAAGTCGTAATATTTTCGTTAATTTTAACGTTTTATTTGATGGATTCATTTAAAAAATGTCTCCTAAAGATCCTAGTGTAGTTTACGTTCCCTAACTTTGACCTAGTTTAGTTTGTGTCCCCTTTTGCGTCAGAGGGACGTAAACTACACTTGCTCCGAAGTCTTTTTCCTTCTGAAATATTATTGGTTCCCTGACTTTTTGAGGGTTCTTTTTTTCCGTTCATTTTAAGGGATTTATTCAAAATAATTTGTCAGGTTTTTTTTAACACTGTTTGAAATCGCAAAATCAGTCAGACAAAAATTGGGCTAACCACGTTGAGTCGTTCGGACATTTAGCAACAAGATTTTTTAAGGTTAAGTTAGGCTTAGGTTAGTGTGAGGTTAGATTGAGGTTTAGTAAATATCAATCAAATTTTCTGTTGACGAAATATGCTTAAGTTTCCAAACAAATGATGAAGCTGTTTATGGAATAATACATTTTGAGGAAAGATTTGTTGTTCTCTATGGCACTGTGATACTGTGGCACTGTGCACCTTGACGGATTAAAACGCAAACCTAGTCAGCTCATAAATATCATAAAATGTACGGAAAATAAACCTTTTCAGATACAAACTAATGAAAATGGCACTGTTTAAAGTCTAAACAGTGCCATTTTTATTCCCCCTTATTTGATAGTACGAATATACTCTTTGTCGTCTGAAGCATTTATTTATTCAAGTCCAAACGCATATTTATCAAAGAAACGCAGACAAGTAAGGACGCGAGGTAGTACCATTCCTCCGAGAGAATCCCAATCAATTTATTTCTAGTCATTATACACTATATAGGCCTATACTATACCACTTTGTTCTTATATGAAACACACGTTGCATACAGTAAATGTATTAATTCTTAACTTGGTATTTCATTTTATGCAATACCAAACTAAGAATTCAGAATTTCAATACGTACGTATCTATAAGCGAGATTCAGGTCGTACATTACAAGTAATTTAGTTTTACAAGTGATAAGATTTCTCACAATTACAGATATGAACACATCAGTCAAGCTTTTTGTTATGATCTGGAATGTTCTTTAAAAGCACATGTAATAACACTATGGCTTCACGTTATAGGCTTCTTTAAACAGTTAAATGGATTGGACTCTATTGACTTTTTAATTAATAAGTTCAAAGTAGTCAACCCCTGATTACTTTATTTGAAGGGTTTTGTTTGGACCTTCAAAGCTTTGCCTACTCCCTTTGACATCACCGTAACTTGTGAAGTTGACTGATTGATTGGTAATTTCGACATGGATTTGTTTTCACTGTAATGGCAAACTTCGCTCTATAGTTCCCAAGCAATTGTTTTTCTTTGGGAGCGAAAAACAATTTGATGAAAATATCCTCACCCCATTTAGCTCACCATATTTTTGAGAATATGTTCAAGATTGATCGAGTGTTGAAACTAAAGGATTGGACCAATGATGGAAACCTTTTTTATTTTTTTATTTTTTAGCTCGTCTGTTATACCCAGAATCCATCAAAACCAGTGACATTATTATATAGTGGCAAATATTTAAAAAGTCTCTATAAGTTATATAAGGTTTAAGTGATAATAACTGAATTACATATAGAGATAACACTCAAAGATCTCTTGATGTATAAAAAATCTTCTTCTTCTTCTTCTTCTTCTTCTTCTTCTTATTATTATTATTATTATTATTATTATATATTATTAGATATATTAATAAATGTAATACGACTATGAACGTAATAGATTTAAAATATATATATATATGCAAATGATACTTAAAAAGATCATTTCTGTGCGTTGAAATGTCATAACTATTTTCCAAAGATAATTATGGCCGACTTATATATATATATATATAGATAAGTCGGCCATAATTATTTTGGAAAATAGTTAAGACAAGTCAACGCAAAGAAATGATCTTCTTAAGTGTCATTTGTGCATATATATATATATATTTAAATCTATTACGTTCATAGTCGTATTACATTTATTATTTATTTATATATCTAATAATAATAATAATAATAATAATACGCTTACCACAAAGAATTTTCACCTATTCACTTCTTGGTGCCGAGGATTTCTGCATGTCTTTACAACATATATTGCAAACTGAAGCTCTCCAAATGATAGGCTTATTAACATCGTGTCAGTAACACATGTTACATTAATTATCGTAGTTTCTCGTATAGAACAGACTACATTTGCAGGCTTGAGAATAATCTAGGAGAAGTTCGTCGCTATATACGGTGAATAGGAAGGTCGAATGATTACAATAAATCCTATACCCTCTATATAAGTTCATAAAAAAGCAGTTTGGTTATGATTAAATGTTTATTTTCATGACATAAGAATATTTTAGGGAGGAGATTGTAGACACCAATCGAATAGGGAGGTACCGTACTCCGTTCGGTGGGGGGAGGGAGGGGCCACGTTAAGCAGGAGACAGGGAGTGCTGAAATTCCCGTTTCTTCTATCACTGTCCTCTTTAGCTGATCTTCTCCGTGTCTCATTTACCCTGTGAGCAGTCCAGCATGGTCTCAAACACACGCTTCTCCTCTATTCCTCACTACACATACATGCATTTTACACACCACACAATCTTTTAAAAATTTACATTAAAAAAAAATGGTACCATGAACGTCGGAGACCTTGATTTTGGCTCTCTTTTTTATAAAAGGGAGCATTTTTGCGGGCACCCGGCATTGGCCCCTCCTTTCTACATAAAAAAATCTAATTTATTATTAAACACATTTATTTATTTATAATTATACTGTTTTAATAAATGTATATCGCGTGATAATCCTCTGTCGAACAGACAAGTTCTGTATGTCAAGCATTCTTAAGCAACCCTTCAATCGTTCGAGTGTAAACCTATACGGAATAATGAAACACACACCACACACACACACACACACACACATATATATATATAATATATATATATATATATATACACACACACACCACACACACACACAAGAGAACAGTGCAGAATATACCAATTATATATGCAAACGCTTTGCCCTATTTTAGGATTTCAATTGACGAATCTTCTTTATCAAGTGGAGAATCTCTCCAATTAGGAATATAATTTCCGATAATGATATTCGAGGCATTCTCAGGATTCAGTTTATAAAGCATTATTACAGAATAGTAAATGGAATTCCCTTTAACCACGTAAATATAAGAAAATTAGAGAATGATTGGTTGCACAGTGTATATAATATATATATATATATATATATATATATATATAGTTTATATCAGGATATCAAGACCTTACGAAGCATATACAAGTGAAAAGATGCGTTGTACTGTTGATGCTCGTGATGTTACCACTTTTTACGAACGATAGATTGAGTAACTGGAGAGTCAGACTGTGGTCGCAATGGGAGAACAGAATGCTCAAAATATAGTGCTTTGAAGTGGTACACAGAGAAAAAAAATTTGAATTGATAATACTAACCCGGTTAGGTCAACAGACGCATCCAGTTTCAAACTTATGACTTGACTTTAAAAAAACGTAACTAGTCATTATACTTGCAAATTTGACTTTTTCGGTTATTCCTGTAACAAAACCTTCACTTAAAGTCATAAAATAAGTCGACTAACTTCATTTTGTTGTTAGTAGGGAACTACGTCAAATGCCCAGTTCTTAACGTTTCATTCAGAATAGATTGACTAGCTCAAGTTATGGCTCTAACGTCAGATGTCAAATTGTATGTTTTATTCGAATATAGATTAACTAACTTTAGCTTTTGGTTAACTACTAAATTAACCAAATGATGGGTCGCGCGTCTTAAGGTACCTAAGCGCCACCACAGGCGAAAACGTGTTTTTGATGGATATCACTATTTTCACCATTCCTCTATCGCGTGGTTTGGGTTATAATGACCTTACGACACTAGAAGTATGGTTGAAAACCTTATGAAGCGAACTACGTTTTTCACCTCATTCTGTGCCAGAAATCGCACCCAAAGTTCGACATACTAAGAAAATGAAAAAATTTAAAAAAAAATATCTAAAATATAAAATATGAAAATCTATTCCAAAAACTCATCAACATCTTCATTAGCATACTTAGAACTCTAATTTAGCCAAAAATGAACGTTCTAGCTCAATTAATAACAGAGATACTATTGCGAGAATATTGCTGAACTTTGGAGGCGATTTTCTGGCGAATTTTAATTTTGGCGCTTAGGTACCTTAAGACGCGGGACCCCTCAAATGCAAAGTAGGGAACCAACTCAAATACCGAGTTCCTATTTTTTTGGTTATTTATAGACGTCCAAATGTAAATATCTCGCAGATACTGAATACAAGTCTATAGATTACAGTCATGAATTGATTAAACTTATACTGTCCTGAGAAAGTTACATTAGCAGACAACAAGCAATATCTTTGTACTCTCAAAGTATTATAAAATACCATGAAATGAATCACATTTATATACTACTACTATACTACTAATAATAATAATAATAATAATAATAACAGTAATAGTAATAATACTCTAAATTAGATACAAAACCTTTGTATTTAATAAATAAAACTTAAATATATTAATATTAAATTTTGCAATATTCGTATATTAAATATATAAAAATATGTTAATATATTATATTAATATATTAATATATTAAAAATGTTTAGAACAGTTTATACTGCAAAACTTTTTTCTTTTTTTTTTACCAATTTATCATCCTATATTTGAATATTAAAAAGCTTAGAAACTTTTTTTATATTAACTTATCAATAATTTAATATAGACTTACAATTTGCATTTCAATATAGAATAATCGCCCTTGGCCCCTCCTTCCTTGGATAAAAAAAAAAATCATAAAATTCTTGATTTATGTAAATAATTGTGAAATAACTTAACATTTTTAACCATACTCACAATAAAACCTTCTAAATTTAGAACTTAAAACTTCTTTTTGAGGGGTGAATTCTAGAAGAAGTTTTTCCTTCTTTTGGGTATCAAACCTTTTTGTCAGATGATGTAATAACTTCTTGTAATGATACGTAACTTCTTTAGAAAGAAGAAATGGTCTTCAAAACTTCTTTTTGAGTGATCTGAGACAATAGAAGATAATATTTTTATTTAAAGAAAGTTGTGGGAAGTCTTTGTTTTCTGTGCATAGTCATGCGCCTCGTGACGGCAGACGGCGCGCAGCAAAACCCAGCTGTTCATCCTTCCACGCAATAAAGAAAGTGGCTGGTAGATAAATGGGTACCCTGGGTGGCCTAGTGGTTAAGACGTTGGGCTGCTGGTGGGCGTGGTTCGGATTCCACGTTAAACTGTAGGTCTAAGGTGGCGTGACGAGCTTGATCTTCGTCACAATGAACAATTCAGCCGGCTAACCAAAGGTATGACTATTATTTTCGATGGAATACAATTGTTTCCAACGTCTTGTGCAACAAAGCTACTAAAACAAAATATATATATATATATATACATATACATATATATATATATATATATATATATATATATATATATATATATATATACACACAGGGTGTTTCAGGAGGAAAGGTCAATACTTCGGGTGGTGATAGTATCGGTCATTGTGAGAAAAAAAGTTCATATGAACATGTGTCTAATTCTGAATGGTTACGGAGATAGAGCTGTTTGAATCTACAAACACAAAAGCATTGTTAATGGTAATCAAGAAAGAGAAACCAATTACTGTTTCTAACATTTAATGTTTAAACATTGGCATTTTGAATGGTATCAGATACAGAAATTACAAATTTGTTACAGTTTACAATACGTTTTCGAAAATCCCGCCGTCAACCTCAATGCACTTTGCAACTCGTGTGCGAAGATCGCGTGTTGTTCGTCTGAGTTGATCTTGACGTTTCTTTATGCGGGCAGCAGCATCCAAAATGCGCGCGAGCAATTCGTCTCGTGTATTCACCTTTCTTTTGTAAACTTGACGTTTCATCCACCCCCACAAATAATAATTTAACGGAGAGAGGTCTGGAGACCCTGGTGGCCATTGAATGGGACCACCGCGGCCGATCCATCGACCATATGCGTGCGCATCAGATTCAAACAGCTCTATCTCCGTAACCATTCAGAATTAGACACATGTTCATTGAACTTTTTTTCTCACAATGACCGATACTATCACCTCCCGAAGTATTGACCTTTCCTCCTGAAACACCCTGTGTGTGTATATATATTGGACAGATACACGATTTCCCACGCTAATTTATACCAGCAAATTCTTCAAATGTGTGTGTGTATGTGTATGTGTGTGTGTGTGTGTGTGTGTCTCTCTCTCTCTCTCTCTCTCTCTCTCTCCACACACACACACACACACACACACACACAACATATATATATATATATATATATACGGACGAAAGACGGAAATACCTGTCCATCCTTGAGAACCAGCTTCCAGTTTCATTAGTCTAACACTCATGTGTTGCAAAAAGACATCGGTGCTGCTTTCACTTGGAGAAAGAGGCAAAAAGCGTTCCTTGGACTCTGAGAAACATCGGAGGGAACACCTTGATCGCCAATTGCCGAAAACAAGAACTTCGTTAAAATCTACACCAAACCTAAATGAAACATTGATTGGATTTTAGTAAAATCTGGACCATAGCGTTAACGAAAATCTTAAAGGATCGATGCCACAGCGTGTCCAAGACCTTCATGAAACGCATGAAAAGGCTACAAGATATTAATTGTATGGGTTGACTTGTTTATGTCTCCAATATATGTAGTGAACTTAGTTAAAATGAATTGACCTCTAATATATACTCGTGTGTATATATACTGTGTAACACACACACACACACACACACACACACGTATATATATATATAAAATGTAATGTTGGGGTTGTTTAATCTCCTTCGCTACATCTAAGGGCATATGACGGAGGGGACCTACAGCTTTATGCGAGGTGCGAACCAAGGGTCGCTACATAATCTAGACGCAAAGGACGGTCTCCCATCCAACCAATATCCAGATCCGATGTCACTTAACATAATATATATATATATCATTAATTTCACTTCATTTTCATAAACGAAAGACCAAACCTCTTTTTATATACTTTACTTTAGCACTTCTTCAGTACCGGAGAAAGAGGAGGAGGTTTTGTGAGCCACTGCTGCAGCAGAGGCGTGAAGCAAATCTACACAACATAACAAAAATCATTAAATGAAGTAAAAAATATTTGTCCCCAAAAATATTGTCTCCAAATCAGAATGGAAGAGAAAAATGAAATTTCTCTTTTTTTTTCTTTTTCTCTCTCTCTCTTGCTTCTAAATTAAAAATTCTTCGAATTTCATCTTTTAGAAAAGGAAAATACGGAAGCACTCGCTCTTCTTCGACAAAAAATATCATAAGAAAAGGTGGAAATATACAGCAAATAAATTTTATTATAAAATATCGTTTCATTTGTTTGTCTCTGAATATTATTATATTCGCGAGGTGTCACATATCACCGGAATATATATATATATCTAATATTATATATATATATATATATATATATAATATATATATATATATATATATACAGGGCCGGATCTAGAAGTTGCGAGGCCCTAGGCCTATATATATGAAAATATGGACTTAATTATCGGTACTATACCAGCAATATTAGAATCCCGCAAAGACAGAACTATGCCAGCACTTAAAAATTAAACCAAACCAAAATAATCACGCATGGAAATTGTATAAGAAATATAAATAAACCATACAAATAAGTATAAATTATAATATGAATCAAGATTTGTATCGAAAATATAAGACAATGATTTCTAAGATTTATATATATATAGGTAATGACTTTCCATAGTATACAAACGTTTTTCATATGTGATGTATAAGAGATGTTGACATTTCATTTTTTATAATAGTGAGCGATCGACTTATCAGGCTAAATATTAATGCTTTAATATTTTGGTTCAGATGCTCCTTGAATATTACAGCAATGCTTTTCTACTTTTTCGAGCTAAACTCTTCAATTAATTGAGAATAATCTAATGAATTTGTTATATCGTTTTCTATTGATAACATAGCTAATGATCGCAATCTCGCTTGAGACATGGTGGAACGCAAATATGTTTTAATAAGTTTGAGACGCGAGAAACTTCTTTCAGCCGAAGCAACAGTAACTGGGATGGTTAATACTATTCGAAGTGCAACATAAACATTAGGATAAATCTTACTTAGTTGTTTTTGCACTATATAAACAAGGGCATTTCCGAGATCTGTTTTCTCAGGTATAAACCTGCAAAGTACTTTAAGTTCTTCATAGAGTTCTAAATCATTAATATCACTTGAACAGAACGCGCAAAACGGCTTGAGCGAGGCACCCTTTGGCACGAGGCCCTAGGCGATCGCCTAGTTCGCCTATAGCTAAATCCGGGCCTGTATATATATATATATATGAAAAGAAGGACCAAAAAAACAGCAAACCGTTTCGTTTATTTTTTTAAATTTTTTTATACTTCAGACGTTTCGACAAATCTTTTGTCATCATCAGTGAATTATAAGTCTTAAAACCTTAAAACAAAAATAAGAATAAGGAAAATTATTTACCAGTTGAGCAGTTGAGGTAATTTTAATTTAATTTAATTTTAATGATTTTAATTTTCGTTTGTATTGATGTAATTTTATTGATTTTAATTTTCTTTTGTATTGATGTAATTTTCATTATTTTTATTTTCGTTTTAAGGTTTAGACTTATAATTCACTGATGATGACAAAAGATTTGTCGAAACGTCTGAAGTATAAAAAAAAAAATTAAACGGAAATGGTTGCTGTTGTGTTGGTCCTTCTTTTCATGTGGGAAAAAATCTTTAAGGATTTTATGTATATATACAAATAATTTGTGAATAATAAATAAATTCCAATGATATGACTCCAGTGTATGCCATACTTTTCAAAACAACTATACAAGGCCAGGAATGACCCTAGGAAGGCCCTAGGTCCTACCCCCAGTCACAGCCATGTCAGTAAAGATGGAATGCAGCCATGAAGAAAAAGTGTATCTTGTATCGTGGGCTATTTCTTATAATAATTGTAAAGAAAGTTCGCTTTAAACTTTTTGTTTGATTTGTTTCGTCATTTGAACACTTCTCTGTATAATGTTGCTAACTAAATAGTTGTATGTATAAAATCCTTAAAGACTTTATCCCACTCTATATATATATATATATATATATATATATATATATATAATATATATATATATATATATATATATCGGGTGGGCAAAAAAAAGGGAGACCTCGAACTTTGGTTGTAAAATCCAAAGTTATGGTCAGATTTCAATATTTTTTTCACATCACACAACTAAGTAAATTTCCTATACAGTGAGCGGATTTCAAAGAAAACTAATGAAAATTATCGATTTATTGAACATTTCTTTATGCCACTGGAAATTCTCCATTTACACTACTACTACTGCATTGTCGGGTCGGCAAAAAAAAAGGGAGACCTTTTAAATCCTTCATATCTCCGCAAATACGGTACAAAGAACCATGAAAAGTATGTTAGTACTAGGTAATTTTATGGTTTGTATGCGATGTTTTAGCATCTGTTTTATCGGTTTTCTTGAGAAGCTTGTCCAAACTTCCTGCAGTTGGCTTACGTTAATTAAAATCGCTTTAATTATCGTGAAATTTTTCTGGAATATTCGCCATAAATCCAATTTCTCAGCTAAAATGCTAAAAGATGGCATACAAACCATAAAATTACCTAGTACTAACATACTAAAATTTCATGGTTCTATGTGCTGTATTTGCCGAGATATGAAGGGTTTTTTTTAATGCTATTATTAATTAATGCAATTTCACGTGATTATTAATTAGAAATTTGTTGAGAGAGAGAGAGAGAAATTACAGATCAGCTGAAGAGCAGGTCTCCATGTATTCTTGTTTTTTGCTTTACAGTACCAAATATAATAATAAATTAAATTGAATGTCCGGTTAGGTCAACTTTACGCCCTTGACGATTGGTTAGGTTAAGTCGGGATATTTTCGTTAGTTTTAACGAAGATATCATTTAGTAATTGAGGCTGGGGGCCCTGATCTTCAGGTAATCCGAAATTTTTTTTATATACGACTGGTTCTTTAAATTCACTGCAACGAATGTATATTTTCACGCTAACGTTTTAGCGATCAAAGTCTTTGAAGACCTATCTACGCGTCTTTCTTAGGCTGAGTGAACTTAATTTGCCGCCTCACTTTGGTTACGATTGGCCTATTGGCGTAGCTTTATTGGACAAAATTAAATCTTGCTTCCTAAATTGAAAGACACTCTAGCTCGATAATTTAACACTGTACAAACTTCAGTACATATGCCGCATCTCTACGCAGATAGTATGATAAAGGAACTACAGTGAAATTTGTAACCCAATGAGAAATGTATTTATTTATGGGATCATATTATGATAAATGTTAGAAATGATGCCTCCATTCACTTGAAAGTGTAATTAAGTAATTAAAGAAATTAATTAAGTAATATAATTCTCATTGGGAAAAGAGAGAGAGAGAGAGAGAGAGAGAGAGAGAGAGAGGAGAGAGAGAGAGAGAGAGAGAGAGCGTTTTCTCATACCCAAAAATTTATACCTACTGTAGAGTCTCTTTAAATAACAACAAAGTCCAAAATAAACTGACATTAGTAGTATGAATGCACGAAAAATTGCCACGCGAATTGCTGAACAGGGATATCATTATTATTAAAGAATGTCGGTGGAGAACCTGTACAACAAAATCCTCTGAAAAGGTTGATGATACTCATGGATGATACTCATGGAGGTCCGGTGCTAGTGTCTCCGAGCAAATGATACAATGAGTAAACCAACATAAACCAACATAAACCAACATACGTTTGCAATGCAACTGCAGACAAGTTACGTCACTAAGAATCAAGATTATTTTATTGCAAGTATCTTAAAATTGCTTTCCCCTTCCGCTCGCAATATTGAGAAGTTTACATAATATTCGAGTTCCGTTTGTCTCTTCTTCATCGTCTTAAAGTTGCGTCTCATCCCTTCAATTATACTCGTATAAAGCTACACTCTCTTCTTGTTTATCAAAAAGGAAATTTTTTTTAACATCTTTTTACCCCTGTAACTCTCTCTCTCTCTCTCTCTCTCTCTCTCTGTGTGTGTGTGGTGTGTGTGTGTGTGTGTGTGTGTGTGTGTGTGTGTGTGTGTGTGTGTTTTAAGAATGAGTTATTTTTGTTCTCGTAATTACTTCTGCAAAATTAATATCCCAAAGTTGGGGCATTACTTTATAGTCTGTTCCCCTTTACTCTCTCCTTGTTTCCATTTCATTTCTCTCCACCGGAAGTGAAACCCAACCTGCGTCACTTCCAGAAGATGCGGTCAACTTCCGATGAACGATATACGTCAAAATGCGTGACAATTTTAGGTTTAAATTCCAGTTCAAGAATACGTAAAGTGAAGCTTATATACTCTCATATAGAATTCTTTCTAGCTTATTCGTATGTTCCTATACACTGAATATGGAAATGACAATTTATTATTTCTAACTTTTTCTTCAAGCTTATTCACTTCTATTTTAAGATTTAAAATAAATTTCGACGCCAGTAACTCCCAAAATTCCTTAAAATGACAACCAATCTGAAAACTTTTCTGTGGGTTTGTGACTTTGTGTATATACAAAGGTGAAAAGTCATTTTAAAAAAGTTGTACTGAATTTTAGTAATATATACCTTGTTAACCTTGTTGCTGTGCGTTGGTCGTGCGTTGGTCTCTCTTCACACGAAGGTCAAGCTGGTGGCCCCGCCTCTAGGTCTGGCTTGGTAGAGGAGCGAGTTGCTTTCTTGCGCTCTCCACCGTACATAGCCAAGTACACCTGGCTCATCTGGTACCGTGCTCAGCCAGGCATCTAGTCTTCTCTTGAAGACTTCAACTTTGACCCCTGTGACGTTTCTGAGGTCCTTTGGAAGCTGGTTGAAAAGTCTTGGCCCCCTGACAACCAAGCTATTTTCCTTCAGGGTTGAGGAGGTCCCTTGTCAGGCCTTTAATTTGGGAACACTACACATTCTGCCTTTCCTATTTTTCAGTGTTGTTTGAATGGTAATTAGGTTTAGTTTTAGGGTTGGTACCAGTTTTTCGATCATTTTCCACATGTAGATTATGGTGTACCTCTCTCTTCTTCTTTCAAGGGAGTACAGATTTAGTTTACGTAGTCTTTCCCAGTAGTTGAGTTCTTTGCAGCCATCAATCTTTGCTGTGAAATGTCTTTGCATTTCTTCTAGTTTATTATTTTCTTCCTTTTTATATGGGGACATCAAAACTGAGCAGTATTCAAGTTTTGGTATCATCAGTGTTTTAGCAGGAGAATCATTACTGTCCTGTCCCCTCTTTTGAATATTCTTAGTACCTGTCCCGCAACTCTTTTTGCTTTATTTATCGCTATCTGATTTTGTGTTTGGCATTTCGCATCATCTGTCATTATTACCCCGAGATCGATCGCTTTCGTGCTTCTCTGAATTTTCTGTCTATCTGGAGCATAATATGCAGTCTGTTTAAGTTCCTCATTTCTACCATATCTCAAGAGCTGAAATTTCTCGGTGTTAAATGTCATGTTGTCTTCTGACCATTTGTATGTTTTGTTCGTGTCTCTGTGCAAGGCCTCCACTTCATTTACATCGCTGACTTTTCTGCTGATCTTTGTATCGTCCGCAAAGGATGTTACTATACTGTTGCTGTTTACTCCGCTGTCTATGTCTGTTAGTATGATAATGAACGGGATTGGGGCGAGTACTGTCCCTTGTGGTATTGAGCTGCGTACTTCCGATCCTGATGATGATATATCTTGAATTTTGACGACCTGTAGACGTTCTCTGAGGAAGTTGTAGATCCATTTTCCCACTTTGCCTGTTATTCCCATATATTTCATTTTATGTGCTATTATACCGTGATCACATTTGTTGAAAACTTTAGCCAAATTTGTTTATATGACATCGTAGTTGTCATTGCCTTCCAGTGCATCTAGGATATTGTTGTAGTGTTCTATTAGTTGTGATAGACATGATCTACCTGATCGGAATCCGTGCTGATTTTCGTTGAATCTTTCCAATGTCTCCAGGAAATCATAAATTTTCTCTCTAACTATTGTTTCAAATACTTTGGTGAGGTGGGACGTCAATGACACTGGTTTATAGTTCTTTGCTTGAGATCTGTCCCCTCCTTCATATATAGGGACAATGTTTGCTCTTTTCATGATGCTCGGTATTTCCCCAGTGTCTAGGGATCTTCTCTATATCCAGTATAAAAGTGTAGCTATTTCACTTTTACAATTTTTAACCAATAATGCGTTCCAATTGTCCGAACCTGCAGCTGAATGTGGTTTCACTTGTCCAATAGCTCTCGCTACATCTTCTTGGGTAAAGTCAAAGTCTGTTATACAACCTCCTTGCAATTTCTCTTCAAAGAATACATCTATGTCAGGTATCGCTTTGTTACTTTTTTCAGATATTTTCAGATATTTCAGATAATGTTTCAGATATTTCTTTTGGATCGTCGGTTAGTTCATTATTTCTCTTCCTTAAGGACCCAAGAGCGGCGTGCGTTTTTGTTTTCCTTTTCGCATATATATAAATATAAACCAAGGTTAACCAACTATATATATATTTCAAATACTCAAAGCTTAAAACATTTTCACACGAGAAAACATTAAAATTGTGATCAACTAAATAAAAAAAAGAGTTAAAAAAACAAAATTGAAAGCAACAAAAGCGGGTTCACATTAACCCTTTTAACCAAAAGGATTTATAAAGACATTTGCGCGAGAGAAAAGATGTAAAGAAAAGAATTTTTTTTTTCAGTTTACATCTACGAGTAATGGTATTTCTTCCCTCCAGTAAAGACTCACAAATGTGGTCTTAAACCATAAAATGTCTGCTTTATGAATCAATAAGGCTCGAGGATGACCTTCGTGTAATATCAGTTTGCATGTTTCTTCGTCATTAGCAGGAACTATTTTGAAAGGAGGAGACTGCGAGGGAATATAACAAAAGGAAATTGTTTTTTTGGTTGTTTTTTTCTGGGGGGGAGGTAGCTGTTCAATTTGAAGCCACGTTTGCGGTACTTTTAGTAATAATGTTATTTGTTTTCGTACCACGGGATAGCTTCTACAAACTGGCATATACAGACGGACATTGTACAGACGTCTATCATTATTAATATTATTATTATTATTATTATTATTATTATTATTATTATTGTATATATATATATATATATATATATATATATATATACTGTATATACTCGTAATTTGGTTATTTTGGGAAGGAATATTGCATTTATTGAATTTTCCCGCGATAATCTGCATCGCAAACTAAAAAATTTAACAGAACCAACTTTCGTAAACAGAAATACATATTTAACAAAACCAACTTTCGCAAGCTGAAAAGTTTAACAGAATCAACTTTCAGGTATATACAGAACTTTTAAATGTTTCTTTAATAATAAGCATTATTATTATTATTATTATTATTATTATTATTATTATTATTTTATACATTTTAAAGAAGTGGTAAATTTAAAATAAATAAAGGTTACATGCTAACACTCTTGATATAAACTCCATTATGTACTGTAAATGTGTGTGTGTGTGTGTGTGTGTGTGTGTGTGTGTGTGTGATGTAAATGTGTGTGTGTGTGTGTATTATGTAAATGTGTGTGTGTGTGTGTGTGTGTGTGTGTGTGTGTGTGTGTGTGCATCATGTAAATGCGTGTGTGTGTGTGTGTGTGTGTGTGTGTGTGAAAACCGAAACAATAACTGAAATTAATTTTTGTAAATTCTCATATAAACAAATATAGAGTATTTACAAGCTTATATCTAAATTTCCTTTGATCCTCTTAACTAAACAAAAGGGACTGAATGAAAACGAAAATTCAAATAAAAATTAAAAATAAAGGAAAAATATAAATAGAAAAAAGTCTTCCTTTTAAGCAGTTATTTACTCAATACGAAAAAAATTCTCGTCTTTTTTTTTTCTTCTTTACATTTTACCTTTGTATGAACATCGCTTCCTTTATTTAGAAAGTTAGTTTCAAAAACTTGTAGACAACATCTGAATCAACTACACAATATATGTATATATATATATATAATATATATATATTATATATATATATATATATATATATATATATATATATATATATATAGATAGATAGATAAATAGATAGGAGAATTTTATTCATTTTTCTTTGAACGGAAGTTCAAGAGAGACTTTACTTTCTTTTTCTATGCTCTTCAGGTACGATGCAAGGGGCACGACGGAACTCCAAAGGGCGGGTCCTTTAAAAGGTCGTGCTTCTTTCCACATGGGTCATACTCCCCACTTGAGCCTTCGTCGTGCGGCAATATCTGACGCAGGAGTTTATGAATGCAGAGTAGATTACCTGAAGGCGCCTTCGATAACTACCGTGATGAAGGTAAGACGGAAAGAGTAAACTTCTCTCTCTCTCTCTCTCTCTCTCTCTCTCTTTCTGTATACAGACTGGATGTAAAACTTCTGGGGTTGGATCACAACATTTACGTCATTATTCCTTATTTTATATATATATATATATATGTATATATATATATATATATATATATATATATATATATATATAGAGAGAGAGAGAGAGAGAGAGAGAGAGAGAGAAGGAGAGAGAGAGAGAGAGAGAGACAAAACCTTGATTTACTTTGGGTTTGCTTCCGCTAAGCATGATGCTTTACCTTGGACCTACAGCTTAACGTGGAATCCGAACCACGACCCAACAAAGGTGGTCACAAATTACATAATACTCCCCCGGACTCGATCTCACGTCTTCCCGATCAGCAGCCAAACGTCTGAAACACTAGGCCACCTAGGATACCTAGTTATCTACCAACCTATTTTCATGGAAGGATGAACAGCTGGGTAAGCAGCGCACCGCCTGCTTTTACTGGTAATCGAACCCGGGGACAGTGAATTTGTAGTCATTGCTGCTAACAAAAACACCACCACCGAGGCGCATATATATATATTATATATATATCGGTTATATATATATATATATATATATATATATATATATATATATACTCTATGTAAGTATGTATGTATGCAATGTATGTCAATTCTTTATCGCCGTAAGCATATATTAAAGAAACCAAATTCACAATAATTACACTGGCCAACAAAATGAAACTTTTTTTTCTCATCACAAACATGATCACACTTTTCTTAATGCATTTTTCGCGCTGATTCCGAATCTGGTTTTATTTGTGTTCTAGCACGTATAGTTATATAGATACACTGGTTTTGATATTTTTAAGTTTTTGATATTGCTATAAGAAAATTTATGGATGTATAGATCACACTTAGGAATGCTAAACAACAAATACATCATATACCTTATTCAATGAACTTATAAATAAAGAATATATACATTATTTTATTAAAAGCGCTGTGAGTGTGATTTCCTTTTGTAAATTTGGCCTGGATTGTCACGATACAGCATCCAACAATGGTCCGCCATCATGCTTTCATTCCAATATCCTTGGTAGCGCTTCTCCATCATCTGAATATCTTGATGGAAGCGCTCTCCTTGCTCGTCACTCACTGCACCAAGGTTTTCAGGAAAGAAATCTAAGTGGGAATGCAGGAAGTGAATTTTTAACGACATTCGACACTCCATTTCTTTGAAGGCATCAAGGAGGTTCTTGACTCCATCCCTATACGCAGGTGACTTGTTGCTTCCAAGAAAGTTTTCACATATCCATTTGAACGCCAGCCAAGCCTTCAATTCCAGCGGACTTAGGACTTTTTCAAATTCATGTCACTCAAAACCTCCCTTATTTGTGGTCCCACAAAAATTCCTTCCTTCAATTTTGCTGCAGTAACCTTCGGAAATTTCCTTGAAAGGTATTGGAACCCTTCAGAATTGACTTTACCCATTGCTTTAACAAAATTCTTCATTAAACCAAGTTTAATGTGAAGAGGTGGCAGATAGATCTTTTGGGGATCCACTAAAGGGACAGACTGGACATTGCTTATCCCTGGGACATATGTATACCTAAGTGGCCAGTCACTTTTGGTGTAATGTTCTATAGTGGCGCGACTGTCCCACAGGCAAAGGAAACAACAAAATTTTGTGAATCCTGACTGCATACCCTAAGCATTCCTATAACTTTTAGATCTCCACAAACATTCCATTGATGACTGTCGTATTTGATTGCCTTAAGTAGTATATCCATATTGTCATATGTCTCTTTTAGATGGACGGAATGGGCAATGGGGATGGATGGCATTATATTACCATTATGCAAAAGAACTGCTTTCAGGCTTCTCTGCGACGAATCAATAAAGAGGCGCCACTCAGATGCCACATACGTCTGAGATATGGCTGTAAATAGTCCATTGATGTCATGGCAATAACAGAGAGGACCGTCTACTGAAAAGAATGCTGTTAATTCAAAATTCCGCTTTCGGTAGTAACTAATACGAACATTGTTCTCAAGTAAATTGTTCTCCTTTAGTCTTGAGGCGAGAAGCTCTGATTTCTCTTTATACAGCGATAAGTCTCTAACAAGCTCATTCAACTGTCCTTGGGTTAACTTTTTAGGCTCTAAATGTCTACCTTCAAAAGTGTACTCTGGTTCTGTAGATGGTCCGGAAACGCCAGTTGCACCTTCATCACTTTCCATGTCATCTATGATAGAATCTAGCCTATCACTTGGGGGAATTGGAATGGGCAATGTTTCATCATGTTTTACTGGTCTACGTGCTGAATCCAAGTTTGGATATACAATCTGGTGTTTGTTCTTGGCAGAAAACCCCATTAAGTTCACACTACAAAAATAACAGTCTTCATGATGATCTCTCGGCTCCCTCCATATCATGGGTATGGCAAATGGCATTGAAGCTTTCTTTTTGTTAAGCCAATCACGTAATCCATTTGAACAGCCAGAACAGATTTGATGTGGCGCCCATGGTTTATCTTGGTCACCTAGATGGCAACCAAAGTATAACTTGTATATTTTCTTAATGTCGGTTGTAATACTTCGTCGCTGTGTTTTAGTTGTCAACTGGCCGCATACGAAACAGAACTTGTCAGGGTCATTCTTACATTGTCGAGGCATGTTGACTGACCTGAGCAAACAATAAATTGAAAAAAAATGTACACCAACTTGACACAACAAGTTCTTGGACTGGACTGATCTTTTGACACACAAAGCACGGCGTTGTTGCCTGAATCACAATGCTGCTAGACGTAAAAGCTCACCCCTGAAATACATAAGATGTATAATTAAGATAATTGAAATAAATAAGATGAATAAACTAAAAAAACACAATAAAATAAACACAATCAAATGTTGAAATATTAGTATTTTGCCTATTTAAAATGGTTAAATCTGTGTAGTTATATATATGCCTTCATCTTGAAAACTATACGTGCTAGAAAAACTCTGAATGCAGTTTTGGAATCAGCGTGAAAAATGCTATCCAGCCACCACAAATTTTACTCTGATGAAAAATCTTTGTTGACCAGTGTTATTAATATTTAATAATAGAATTTTGATAATTAATAAAGAGGAACAATTATATATTCAAAAGCTTAAAACAACAGGAGAACCGCTTTTCGCTGCACGATCGTACGAACCCCTGCAGCAGCATGCACCATTCTGTGTCCGCTCTTTCGTGAGGGACATAATTATGTTTGTATAGGCGGCTATAAACAACAATTATCTCGGCTTAATCTCTAATCTCGCTTTGTATTTATATCTGCCTTAAGCAATACGCGCACAACACACACACACCACACACACACACACAATTATATATATAATAACCTTGAATTATTAATATTATTATTACTTCAAGAGGCTGAATTTCTATGCCTTATAATTTCTATAGGCCAAATTAATATATATATAAGATATATATATATATATATATATATAATATATATATATATGAGGTCTTCAAAATGCTTCAAGTTAATTTAATAATGGATGTAGAGTATAATTTAGCGTTCACTTCCTATATACTTATTTTAATAGATTTTTTCTTCAAAGTTAATAGAAATTTTTTATTACTGTAATGGAATTGAAATAGTAACGTGAATATTGTTCTATAGAGAATGTATAATGGTGAAATTGTAGAGAATGTATGATGGTGAAAATAATATAGAGCAAACAATCACGGGGAAAAAGGAAAAAGAAACATGAAATCCGAGCGCTTTCGTGATATATTCACATCTTCAAGGACAAGAAAGAAATTTCTATTTCTATTTCCTATTTCTTTCTTGTCCTTGAAGATGTGAATATATCACGAAAGCGCTCGGATTTCGTGTTTCTTTTTCCTTTTTCCCTGTGGTTGTTTGCTTATTAATAAGATCACGTGTTATTCTGTGATTTTATTGCATATATATATATATAAAACCTTCTGGTTAACCTCTGGTTAGCTTCCGCCCGAACTGTTCATTCTGACGAAGGTCAAGCTTTTCACTCCACCTTAGACCTACAGTTTAACGTGGAATCCGAACCACGCCCCACCAGCAAGCCCTGTGTCTTAACCACTAGGCCACCCAGGGTACCCATTTATCTACCAGCCACTTTCTTTATTGTGTGGAAGGATGAACAGCTGGGTTTTGCTGCGCGCCGCCTGCCGTCACCGGGTCTCGATCCCGGGACCGATGGATCCGTAGTCAGCGACGCTAACCACTACACCACCGAGGTGCATATATATATATATAATGTAAAGAACGACGCTTGTATAGAAGAACGTTCCGCACAAGATGAGGAGGGAGAACGAACAAATGAAAAATGAGGTAACCACCCGGGAATCGAACCCGGGATCTTCCGATTGCCGGTCAGATATGCTATCCACTACACCATGGGCCTCGATTGATCAGAAGTCGTAATTCTCCTACATACGAGCGGAAACCAATGCCCTGAGGGGGCACCTCCCGCATGCCGCACATATATACATTTTAACTGCAAACAACACACAGTATAATTAATGTAAAGAACGACGCTTGTATAGAAGAACGTTCCGCACAAGATGAGGAGGGAGAACGAACAAATGAAAAATGAGGAACGTTCTTCTATACAAGCGTCGTTCTTTACTTTAATTATACTGTGTGTTGTTTGCAGTTAAAATGTATATATGTGCGGCATGCGAGGGGTGCCCCCTCAGGGTATTGGTTTCTGCTCGTATGTAGGAGAATTACGACTTCTGATCAATCGAGGCCCATGGTGTAGTCACTGTAGTGGATAGCATATCTGACTGGCAATCGGAAGATCCCGGGTTCGATTCCCGGGTGGTTACCTCATTTTTCATTTGTTCGTTCTCCCTCCTCATCTTGTGCGGAACGTTCTTCTATACAAGCGTCCTTCTTTACATTAATTATACTGTGTGTTGTTTGCAGTTAAAATGTATATATATATATATATATATATATATATATATATATATGGAATGAACTCAGAATGGTCCCCTGAGTTTTTTATATAGTGTGTGTGTGTAATATCACGCATAAATTCACATGATTATTTCGCATAATGGAAAATTAATTCCTCGGGGTGTTTGATATATGCACCAGGTTGTAGTAACTTTTACCTTGTCGTAATGGAGTCGTCATCGCCCGTGATTTGAAATCAAGAGGTACCGGGCTCGAATCCTGGTATGGTTAATTTTGCATTATGCCAAATCCTGTGTGTTCATGGGTAATATTCCATCTATAGGATTCCAATACCATACCAGAAAGATTTCAGTGAAAAACTTCCATGTCATTAGCTCGAGTACGTCAGGGTTAACAATTAAAACACTTGTGAACGCGAAAACGTTGTGCGTGTTCTCTTGGGTAAGGAAATACGTGCAAGTTTATTTTGAGTTTTACATTGACGTAGTGCAGTGGTTAACGCAAGCGATATCTAATGAAGAGTCCCTGGTTCGAATCCTAATGGGATTAATTTTGCATATATATATATATATATATATATATATATATATATATATATATATATATGTATATATATATATATACACACACACACACACACACACACGCATATGTATATTTTTTTCTTTAATATATAACATATAATAAAATGTTAACTGCAACATCAAGGTTCAAACAACCAACTAACCACGCCAACTGCCTCTCGTTTAGAAAAAGTTCAAACAATTTAGATTCTTCAAACTCACAGTGAATTTAAGGCGTAGAAGTCGTTATAAGCATCGTGTCGTGTTCGGTATGAGATTATTATGCCTCTGAAAGGCATAAAAACCTGCGTGAGTAACGTACAAACGGCTTTTTGTTTATTTACATATTTAATTTTAGCTCTTTATAAGAATCTTTACCCATTAAACATTAATGTTTGGGAAGTTTTTCTATACGAATGGGTTTATGTTGCTAAAGAGGGTATAGCCATATGGCTGTGGTTTAGTTTCTCTATATAATACACGCTGTCCATAAAGTCCAATCATTTATTTTATACAGGACCGTGTCCATAAAGTTCAGTTAGTCACTGTATATATAATGGGTGTTCATAAAGTGCGATAGTTTATATATATATATATATATATATATATATATATATATATATAATATATATATATATAATATATATATATATAGGGTGTCCCATAAGTCCGGCATCATAGGAGAAATTCATATTTTTCTATTTCTACAAACCATAATTCATATGCTCGGGATGCCAATTTCCCGTCCACCATTCTGTTCAGTGACGAGGCTGTTTTTTATGGAAATGGTGAGGTAAATCGACAGAACACCCGTTACTGGTCTCAAAACAACCCTCACTGGTATACCTCTTCAAAGGAACAAGGTGCATCTCGGGTAATGGTATGGTGTGGCATTTGGAAGGATCGCATCATAGGCCCCCTCTTTTTCGATGAACATGTCACTGGAGGCACCTACCTACGTAAGCTCAAGGAAGAAGCATTTCCCAGTGTCTTGAACGAAGAAGGAAATTTCCCAACATGGTTCCAGCAAGACGGCGCTCCTGCACATTACAGCACCCTCGTAAGGGAATACCCGTACCAACAATTCCCTGGTAATTGGATAGGACGTCGAGGGCCTGTGGAATGGCCAGCTAGAAGCCCGGATCTCACGCCACTAGATTTTTATCTCTGGGGCCACTTGAAAGCGCTGGTATACGCAGAGAAAATTAGGAGTGTTGAACATTTGTGACAACGCAGTATTGGGGCATGTAACACCATTATTCCTGACATCATTCACCGTGTGCTTGCTGACTGGGTACCTATCACGTCTGAATTTGTTTATTGAAAACAATGGTGGACATATGAGCACGTTCTGTAAATAAAGCTTTTGTTTTGCATTTTTATTGTTTTTCCTATGATGCCGGACTTATGGGACACCCTGTATATATATATATATATATATATATATATATATATATATATATATATATATATATATATATATATATATATATATGATACACTGAAATCTCTCTGGTATGGTATTAGAATCATATAGATAGAACCCACAGGAGTTGGCATAATGCAATCCCATATATATATATATATATATATAATATATATATATATATATATACACATTCAACTGCAAAGAACACGCAGTATAAATAACGTAAAGAACGACGCTTGTATCGCATCTGACCGGCAATCGGAAGATCCCGGGTTCGATTCCCGGGTGGTTACCTCATTTTTTCATTTGTTTCGTTCTCTCTCTCTCGTCTTGCGCGGAATATCTCCTATACAAGCGTCGTTCTTTACGTTATTTATACTGCGTGTTCTTTGCAGTTGAATGTATATAATGTTACGGAATGCAGGAGGTGCCCCCTTGGGGCATTGGTTTCTGCGAGTATGTAGAAGAATTACGGCATTTGGAAGAGTGAGGCCCATGGTGTAATGGTATCGCATCTGACCGGCAATCGGAAGATCCCGGGTTCGATTCCCGGGTGGTTACCTCATTTTTTCATTTGTTTCGTTCTCTCTCTCTCGTCTTGCGCGGAATATCTCCTATACAAGCGTCGTTCTTTACGTTATATATATATATATATATATGTTGCAAAGCCACAAGGAAAAAGAAAAACGATTCATTCATTTCACGTGTTTAATTGTGAAATTCATCCCATATATGTGTATATATATATATATATATATATACACAGGGTGGTGTCTATAAAATCAAGTAGTGTATATATATATACATACACACAGTGTATATATAAAGGGTGTCCATAAAGTTGAGTTTCATGCAAATAAAAAAATTTTAGCCAATAAACTTTGCTTATATGTTGCTGGACTTCATAGACATAGACCCTATGTAAATCATTGTTTCGGATTTATAAAGTATATGCATGAGTTACACTCCTCAGGAAAAGAACAATTTCCGCCTTTCCTCAGGAGTGTAACTCACCTCCATATTAGCCAATGCGTGTTATTCTACCTGCAACAAAAAAAAATGTCCCAAAACCAGACATCAATTTGAACATTTGTTTGAGCTTTAATGTATTACTTTTGTAGATTTAATTAAAAATAAATTTTCCTATGAGATCGGACTTATGGGACACCCTGTATATATTGGGGAGGGAGTTGAATAAATGTTCAGGATTAACTCGCGTTCGATCCCTCTGCAGCATCTTTCTTCACTCGGGAATTTTTATGCCACCCATTTATCTACCAACCAAAGGAAGGATGAACAGTCGATGGATGATCTGTGGACCACCTACCCCTGCCGGCGATAGGAACAGCGACAAGAATCGAACCCAAGCAGATGGATTCGTAGTCAGCGATGCTAACCACGACACCACTGAGGCGCATATATATATATATATATATATATATATATAAAAGGGTTAAATATTCGATTCAGTGTCTAATACGCTCTGGGTTCCTCCTTCCTGCATATAAAAGAAAACGTAATCGCATAATACAAATTATAATGTCACGCTTCTTCGTTGAAACCTGAATCATAATTCAGAGTTAGTTCAGAGCTTGGAATTGCGAATTTCTTAATCATGTAATAATAAATAATGAGAGAAGATGGTCATAAACTGGTTCGGTGCTCAGACTAAATTAAGGCGTTCCATTGCGCTAAGTTCTTGCATTATTATTATTATTATTATTATTATTATTATTATCATCATCATCATCTAACCTTAGAGTAGATCGGGTTAACCTTCGAGTGGATGAGGGCTAACCTTAGAGTGGATCTTAGGCTCTTTGTTAGCCTTAGCTTCTGTAGATCTGTAGATCATCATCATCATTATTATTATTATTATTATTATTATTATTATTATCATTATTAGTAGTAGTAGTATTACCAACACCATCGGGAATCGAACCTCCGACCTCACTGTCCTCTCTTCGCTTGGCTGTTCATCATATATCTTATACAGAGGATTGACAAAAGTAAATAGACACTTCGGGTTTTTTCTTCATTGTTTTTTGATTTGATAATAAAGTTAATAAATAATAACAGATTTATTGAATGAATATATTTAGAATCGTGTTGCTGTCCCCTTTCCATTAAGTAAGCTGACACACGTTCTAGCATTCCATTGATGAACTTTGCCATTTGTTCTTGAGGATATCCTGGTGTCTATTTACTTTTGTCAACCCTTTGTCTAATATATCTTGATAATTTCGCTTTTTCGAAATTTGCTATTTCACTCTTTAATATTTTTTCATTCCATATTTAATCACTCGATAACAGATGCGTGGTACAGTAAGCTGAAAATGTCCTGTAGTGAAACTTCATGTTTTTTGGCCGATATTTATTGAAAAGAAAGATGCCGTTTCAGGACACTTCTCGCAAATAGCCCTCTCTTTAAAACAACATTTTCAGTCTTGGTTTTATTCAGCCATGCACAGCACTCTTCTGCAATCGTCTTCCATTCAGTTTTATGGTTTCGTGTCCCTTGTAGCCTTTAATGACGATCTTCTCTTCCGAACATTGGTTTTCTGTCTGTCACTCTCCACTCTGTCAGTCCAGCTTCACGAAATCTTTTTCGCTTCACTCTGTATTTCGATACGCAGACGCTTGATGTTGAACAGAAATCACCAACAATTTGGTTGCTTATTATTAATCTTTAGATCTTCAAACAATCAGTTTAATTACTCTCACGCTGGGTTTTCTCTTTTTTTCTTGGGCTCAGTGTTTTCCCCAGGAATTGAAATTAGAGGGGGTGTTCGAATTTTCGGGGGACTGAGGACCGACGGATGAGACTGTACGGGCGAAGGTGGGCTGTATGACACCATAGTAAAAAATTTAACTCATGTTTTAAAATCATCACACAAATTAAAGTTGGCTACTCAGGCCTTCTACGAAGCACTAAATCTACATCCTTCTTGGCTTCTTGTAATTTTGCGCACTTCTCTTAATGAGCTTCTCGAATGTAATGCGTTCGTCTTTGGTGGCTTCCCGTGTGTCCGATTCTTTCAGTCCTTCAAGTGATATGCTCATTAGTTCATTCATATGATCAGGCAGAAGGCGACTTCTTTCACAACATAAGATTCTATTCAGTGACATAAATGAACGCTCAACTGTAGCTCTTGAGACTGAAGTAGCAAGAGATGAATTCCAACTTTTTTCACTTCAGGAGACATAGCACAAAGATCAGGTCCACCAACTAGTTTTTTCTAACTAGAAAATTTTTAAAACAGCTAGATCTAGTTGGAAAACAACTAAATTGGCAACATTGTGCGTGACTAGTTAATCGCTAGTGGAGATGATGAGAAAGTTCAGAGTGGGGGGTAGGGAAATCCCTGTTTGATCTTAACGTCTTCATTTAAAATGAAGAAAGAACAAACACCTAAGCAATGGTTTATTTTACTCTTCCAGTACGATAAATATCAAAAGCACGGCACCAAACCTAACCTAACCTAACCTAAGCAAAATCCAACTAAAGACACCTGAAACAGCAAGAAAATCAGCAGGTGTTGAAAAAGATGAAATGAGCAACTCATTCAATTAGCTGTAGCCCCACTGAAGTATGTGGGACAGGGATATGCTAAAGAATGAATGGATTAAATTCAAGGTGATGTAATAATTCAAGGTGCTTAATAATTATATAACTGCTAACAAAGAACGATACTTTGACGACAAGTCCTTAAAGTAATTGTATATTGCTAAATTGGGTCTTTGCTGGCAGGCGTGCCAGGTTTTAAATATCAAAATACAGGACAGTTTCGTGTTCGCCCTCGAAACTTTGGTTAGCATTCAATTTGTCCACGCTCTACGAGTCTACAGTCTACGCTTCTTCACTTCGAAAGCTTCCACTACTATTACCCTGTAGTAGTAGTAGTAGTAGTAGTTTTACTTGCACGAGTAGTTAAAATTTACAGTTGTCTGTAGTTCACTTTTCATTGCCTCCTGTATAGAACGCCGTCCTAACAGAAAATACAGGCTATCCCGTAGGATACGGGACACCTGACAATCCTAAATGTAACTACTATTTTGAATTGATGTTCATGGTTATGCATAACCTTTTGCTATGAAGTACAACCTAAAGTAAACAAAGATACACCCAAAAATAGTACACCTTTTGAAAATAGTATACCATTTGAAATCTTTATTCAAACTGAATACAAAAATGTAGCAATATCCTGTATGCTATCCATTACTCTCACTTAGCTCTCATGCGTTCAGGGTATGATCTCAGCAAACGTTCAAACCACTCTCTCATGTTCAAATTCCTAGAGGATAGCTTGAGTGTGTTAAAGGAGGACATCTTGAGAATATCGGTTGGGACCTAGTTCCTGCAGCATCAAATCTTTCACTTTGGCCTTGAAAATCGCTCCAAATTGCTCAGATCAGGGGAATGCTCAAAAGTCAGGACACATAGGGGAAATAATTCGCGTCACGCATTATGTCGGTTTGTTGATGATAAATGCTCAAACTGAAACCAATGAACCTCGATACACTTCTTTAAGTCACTCAATCACTTCTGACAGTTCAGAAACCATTGTTTTTTTTCTCCCTTGTCTTTGGTGGTTAAATTCTTCTGCGACACTTCGGTACGTGTTTGCTTCACTTGCGTACATCAAGACCAACTTCATTCCCTCATCTTTCGTTAATTTCTCATCCAAATCTCACCTGGAAAAGAGAAACCAACCAGTGCAGTTTAATAAATAAACTTTTCCCCGTGTCCTGACTTTTGGGACAACCTGTACAGTGTGTTATATATATATATATATATATATATATATATGTATCAGGGATCGAACTGAAATCGAAAAAAACTCGAACTGAAAACTAAAATCGAAATTCGAACTGAAATTGAAAAACACTCAAAAACTGAAATCTGAATTCGAATAGATTAAAAATAACAGTTTTGCGTTTCAGTTTTAGGGAGCATTTCGATTGCAAAAATATATAAATAACGTGAATTATTTTCCTTTTTTCGCGACTTAACATTTGTATGGATTGAAAATATCCATTTAGCCTTTAATTCAATGTGGAACGGCTTTTAGTTCTGTTAGTGTGGAACGGCTTTTTTCTCTTTTCAGATTGATTTTAAGTCCTCAAAGAAACAATTTGTTGCCGGAAAACATTGACACTATTTTAATTGTTCGCTCTAATTTTAACACGTGAGTTTACGAGGTATTTGGGAGCTATTGAAGAATAGGGACCCCAGCCTTCTTTAGTTAGGCTTATAAGGCTAACTAACGAAAATATCACGACCTAACCTAACCAATCGTTAGGTTAACTGTACGCCCTTGACGATTGGTTAGGTTAGGTCATGATATTTTCGTTAGTTAGCCTTAAAAAGCTAACTAAAGAAGGCTGGGGTCCCTATTCTTCAATAGCTTCGGTATTTGTATTTTGTATATAAAAACAGAGGTGCATTTAATTGTTTTATTCCCCTTTCAAATACTATTATTTATATATTTTATCCGTGTCGTGTGCTTTAAAATTTAAAAAGTGTAGAATTAATAAAACATTTCGAATTGAAAGTTTTTGTTAAATAAAACTTTATGTGAAAGAAATGAAGCGAATAAGTAAAAAAAAAAAAAAAGATGAGTGTTTCGTGCTGATTCAGTTGGCTATAGACGCTTACATGTTTAATCATACAAAAGTAAATATACAGTAGTTACTAAAGCATATTCTCTCTTTGTAAAACAGAAATCGAATACAAATACAAATATAAAATTAGATCTGAATTTGTCAATAGGGTATCCCCCCAAAAAATAATATAAATATTTCAAAGAAATTCTTAACGAAATCTGAAAAAAAAAACTGGAATCAAAATTTAAATTGAATCGAACCGAAAAATATAAAACTTGAATCGAAAAATAAACTCAAATCGAAAAAAAATTAAAAACTTAAATAAAAAAAAAAAATATAATATATATATATATATATACACACATTTAACTGCAATGACCACGCAGTATATTAATGTATAGAAACGACGTAAGTATAGAGGAGCGTTCTGCACACGAGGAAGAGAAATAACGAACAAATGAAAAATGAGGTACCCGCCCGGGAATCGAACCCAGGATCTTCCAATTGCCGGTCAGATATGCTATCCACTACACCACAGGCCTCGATCAGTCAGAAGTCGTAATTCTCCTACATAGGGCAGAAACCAATGCCCTAAGAGGGCACCCTCGCAAATCGTGAATATGTACATTTAACTGCAATGACCACGCAGTATATTAATGTATAGAAACGACGTAAGTATAGAGGAGCGTTCTGCACACGAGGAAGAGAAATAACGAGCAAATGAAAAATGAGGTACCCGCCCGGGAATCGAACCCAGGATCTTCCAATTGCCGGTCAGATATGCTATCCACTACACCACAGGCCTCGATCAGTCAGAAGTCGTAATTCTCCTACATAGGGCAGAAACCAATGCCCTAAGAGGGCACCCTCGCAAATCGTGAATATGTACATTTAACTGCAATGACCACGCAGTATATTAATGTATAGAAACGACGTAAATATAGAGGAGCGTTCTGCACACGAGGAAGAGAAATAACGAGCAAATGAAAAATGAGGTACCCGCCCGGGAATCGAACCCAGGATCTTCCAATTGCATATCTGACCGGCAATTGGAAGATCCTGGGTTCGATTCCCGGGCGGGTACCTCATTTTTCATTTGTTCGTTATTTCTCTTCCTCGTGTGCAGAACGCTCCTCTATACTTACGTCGTTTATATATATATATATATATATATATATATATATATATATATATATATATATATATATAACATTTTCAGCAGAATGCTTTATCGCTTTGGCTTACAAACACCATTAACAAATTCTTATCAACTAAATCTGAAAAATCTATACAATTAATCTTTTATTTAAAAAAAAAAAGAATCTGAACATGACAAGAGAAGTTGACGCGTGTGTAAACATGCTTATACACCAACTTGAACTTACGTCAAAAGCCAAACATACCCCCCCCCCCCCCCCCTCCAAAAAAAAAAATTTCATTTTATAACACTTTTTTTTTTTTTGGCAAATTCGAACAATGAAAAATTTTTATACGTTCGTTGTTTTCATTTTACTTGCAAAAGTACATTTGTAAATAAAAATTATGAAAGACGACAGAGTTGAGCCGAAAACAGATATGTGATAAAATTTTAGAGTTTTCCAAGCTTTTCCAAGTGAAAAATACTAATATTATATACAGTATATATATATATATATAATATATATATAGTATTGTGTACAGTTGCCAACAGCTTTTTTCAATGAAAGAACTCGATTCAGAATACTTTTGATTAGGTTATCAACTTATCACTGTCCACCTGATTCAATTTTTCCCACGCATTCTGGATGTTTGTAAGTAAATCTGCTTTTGTGGCTGGTTTCTGTTGCAGCTTCTTCAGTGCACTTCAAGTACACCCCAAACTTATTCTATCTGATTTATATCACGCGATTGTCCAGACCATGGGAGGCGGAAGATGCCTTTTTTAACGTGCCACTTTTGTGCAGCAAGGGGAGTGCGAACAGGGGTCCCATCTTCCATAAAATTACTGGTTTATTTTGATAGTGTCCCATTTGAATAAATTGGTAGGAATTTTCTCTTTCAAATATTATTGTATTTTTGTGAATTGACCATTCCTTCACAAGCTATGAGAGCGGAGCGTCCACCAAACCAAATAGCGCCCCACATCATAACTGAAATTCCTCCATGTTTTGTTGTTGGTTGAAGATGACGCAATGAAAACTCTTCTTCTGGACTTCTCCACACCCACACAGGGCCACTATTAGAAAACTGACAGAACTTTGACTCATCGCTAAAGATAACATCGTTCCAAAAGTTTTGAGGATGTTCTGCCATCTTCTCTACCCACTTCTTTCTGCATGAAATATTCCTCGGTGTCAACGGGGGCTTCCTTCATGCTGCTTGACAGTTGTATCCCATGCTATGGAGGTAACGCTGAACATTTTTTTTCGACACTTGGTATGTTTGAAATATGTTTGTACCACAGATGTTGAATGACGACGATTCCCTTCGATGTCTCTTTTGAAAGCCTTGAGGGTCCTCTGGATTGGTTTTGGGCGTCCTGTTCGCTGTCCAATCGTGGTTTTGCTACTAGTATTAAACTGCACTATAACTCGGTTGACTGTCGATAGAGGAACATCAAGATTCTTTGATATATATGGCGTTGACTCCATCCAGCATCAGACTGCCCAACAGCCCTCCCTCTAACAAAATCTGACAAATCTCTAGAATTAGCTCTTCTTGGCATTATTAAACCTGAAAATAGATTGGTTTACCAATTAGAAAATTTTTTAACGTAATAAATGAGGGTTTTCACGACTTTAAATTAGAATTTATAATTTTTGTCTATTATTTTTAGTGTCTGTTTTATTATGACCAGCTGTGTATATGTATATATATATATATATATATATATATATATATATATATATATATATATAAGCAAACAACCACAAGGAAAAGGAAACACAAAGTCCGAGCGCTTTCGTGATATATTCACATTATCAAGGAGGAACAGAAAATAGACGGAGATTACAAAGTATTTGAGTTAAATAGACAAGCAAAAAATTCACAATTGGCACCTCAAATTAAAGGCCTTAAAGCCCTCTAAAGATTTTTCAAATTGATAACATAATCTGTAGGCAGCTAAATAACTGAATATAAAATATATACTGTATAGATGAAATTAGACAAAAAGCAAACCAATACAGAGAACAAAAATTATTATAATGGTTATTAACACTAATATTTAATTAAAACAGGCAATTAATAGGCAAGAATTTAATGAAAAACAAATAGATGACGTAGATAACAAATAGAAAACATAATCTGTAGGCTGATTAATTACTATACAGATGAAATTAGACAAAACACCAGTACAGAAGACCAAAAAAAATTATTATAATGATTATTAACACTAATATTTAATTGAAATAGGAAAAATTAAGAGGCCCAAAATTAATGAAAACAGAGGGAAAGTTGCCATCGTCTTACAGATTATTACAAAATTTCAACAAACAATCTGGAAAAAAATTGTTATCCCAACAGCCACCCACTTCAAATATCCAATAAACCACCCAGCAACCAAAGATTATACACGAAAGAAATATTACAATTAAAATAGAGACATAAGAATGTTAACAGTTCTTACAATAATATTTATTTATTTAACCAGGGCAAACCATTATGAGGCAAAAAATGCAATTAAGAAAACAGTAGGCCCATCGCCAACTTACTGACAATGTACGAATCTAATTTGTACAACCCAGGGCTAATATTAAAGACCAAATCCGCATTATTCTTGATCACACTTGATTCCAATATATTTCTGCTAACAATAGATTTACTAAACCTTAATTTGGAAGCATTTTTCCAATCAATGGGATGATTAGAATCTCTTACGTGAATGAAAATGGCGTTAGATTCCTGGCCACTTCTTATACTGTATTGATGCTGTTTAATACGTAACTCAAGAGTCTTACCAGTTTGGCCAATGTAAAATTTATTACATATTGTGCAAGGGATTTTATATACACAACCATGTTCACTTAAAGGGGAGTTCTTAATCAATGAATTCTTAATGACATCTAAATTTTTGAACGCAATATTTACGTTAAAAGTCCTCAGCAGATTCGGGAGCTCAAGAAAATTTTCTCTGAATGGTAACACTAACACATTTTTTGTGTTATAAGGAATCTTATCCTTTACTCGTAGAAGGTTTTCTTTGCCATTTTTAAGGACTTATCTATGCAGTTCTTTGGGTATTTTAAATCAAAAGCAATTTTGTATATTATACTAATTTCATCGTCAATAAACTCAGGGCTACAAATTCGTAGGCCTCTTAGAAACAAAGTAGAAAGAGCGGATCGTTTTACATTAATGTGGTGATCAGAATAATAATGTACAGGGTGTCCCGTAAGTCTGGACCCATAGGGAAAAATAATAAAATTACAAAATAGTCCAAAAATTTATTTATAATATATTTTTTTATTATTTTTATTATTATTTTTATTATTTTTTTATTATGATCTTACTCCGCTGGAGTTTTATTTGTGGGGCCACTTGAAAGCCAAAGTGTACGAGGTCAAACTTCAGAACATTTTCCACCTTAAAGCACGCATTGTGGAGGCGTGTCAAGAAATTTCTGCGACTGTGATTCAGAAAGTGCTGTCGCAGTGGAGATTACGTCTTCAACTATGTGTGCGACACAACGGCGGACACTTTGAACAGATTATGTAATAAATTTTTGGACTATTTTGTAATTTTATTATTTTTCCCTATGGGTCCAGACTTACGGGACACCCTGTATATAGGAACAATTATTAGTGGGTTTTCTGTAAATATTGTACTTAAACTTTTTTCCAGACCTATATATTAAAACATCTAAAAAGGGATCGAAGAATCTTTTCTATTTCAACTGTAAAATTGATAGAGGGAATTAAATTATTAAGTTTGGGTAGGAATTCATTGAGATTTAAAGTCACTGGCCAAAGACAGAGAACATCATCTACATATCTAAACCATGGAACATAATTTGGCAGAATCTTCCTTAATAACTTACTTTCAAAAACTCCATATATAAGTTACTCAAAATGGGGGAGAGAGGGTTTCCCATCGCCATACCAAATTTCTGTCTAAAATATTCATTATTGAACACAAATTTTGAGTCTACTATGCACAGCTTAATTAATTCTATAATTGTGGCCACAGGTAAAGGCAAATTATGTTTAACCAATTCTTCCGAAAGAAACACTAAAAGATCCTCCACCGGGACTCTTGTAAATAAAGCGGTAACATCAAAGCTTACCAATTTAAAATTGTAATTGACACTGATACTATTTAATTTTTCCACAAGGTCTACATTATTTTTTATGTGTGATTGTGAAATTGTGCCAAGGAGAGGATTAAGAATGGAGACAAGCCATTTGGATACCTTATATGAAATAGATCCTATAGAACTAACAATAGGCCTTGCCGGATTATCTGGCTTATGAGTTTTAATCAGGCCATATATATAAGGTAATGACGGTGAAGTACTCAGAAACTGTTTAAGTAACATTTCATTCCCCCTTCAAAAGTTGTTTAATTTTCTTGTTGAATGCACTGTTCACAGTTTCAAGGGGATTGTTCCTTAATTTCACGTAAGTGTCAGCATCATTCAACAGATCATACATTTTTCCTAGATAAACATCTTTATTGAGGATCACTAAGGCATTTGATTTATCAGCTTTGGTTATATGTAGATTCTGATCTTTTCTTAAAGCTACATAAGAGTCGAAAAACCTCTGTGGACAATTTGGAATAGAGGGTTTAGACATAGCACTATATACTATACCTTTACAAATATTCACATCCTCTATAGGTAAATCATTATATTTTTCTAAATTACAGAAAGCCTTAGCAATTTCTACATAGTCCACCTCCTTTTTAGCTGCTGAAAAATTTATTCCATATCCAAGAGCCGTAACCATATTTTTATTTAACACTTTATCTGATAGATTTATCTTGGATATGGAATAAATTTTTCAGCAGCTAAAAAGGAGGTGGACTATGTAGAAATTGCTAAGGCTTTCTGTAATTTAGAAAAATATAATGATTTACCTATAGAGGATGTGAATATTTGTAAAGGTATAGTATATAGTGCTATGTCTAAACCCTCTATTCCAAATTGTCCACAGAGGTTTTTCGACTCTTATGTAGCTTTAAGAAAAGATCAGAATCTACATATAACCAAAGCTGATAAATCAAATGCCTTAGTGATCCTCAATAAAGATGTTTATCTAGGAAAAATGTATGATCTGTTGAATGATGCTGACACTTACGTGAAATTAAGGAACAATCCCCTTGAAACTGTGAACAGTGCATTCAACAAGAAAATTAAACAACTTTTGAAGGGGAATGAAATGTTACTTAAACAGTTTCTGAGTACTTCACCGTCATTACCTTATATGTATGGCCTGATTAAAACTCATAAGCCAGATAATCCGGCAAGGCCTATTGTTAGTTCTATAGGATCTATTTCATATAAGGTATCCAAATGGCTTGTCTCCATTCTTAATCCTCTCCTTGGCACAATTTCACAATCACACATAAAAAATAATGTAGACCTTGTGGAAAAATTAAATAGTATCAGTGTCAATTACAATTTTAAATTGGTAAGCTTTGATGTTACCGCTTTATTTACAAGAGTCCCGGTGGAGGATCTTTTAGTGTTTCTTTCGGAAGAATTGGTTAAGCATAATTTGCCTTTACCTGTGGCCACAATTATAGAATTAATTAAGCTGTGCATAGTAGACTCAAAATTTGTGTTCAATAATGAATATTTTAGACAGAAATTTGGTATGGCGATGGGAAACCCTCTCTCCCCCATTTTGAGTAACTTATATATGGAGTTTTTTGAAAGTAAGTTATTAAGGAAGATTCTGCCAAATTATGTTCCATGGTTTAGATATGTAGATGATGTTCTCTGTCTTTGGCCAGTGACTTTAAATCTCAATGAATTCCTACCCAAACTTAATAATTTAATTCCCTCTATCAATTTTACAGTTGAAATAGAAAAAGATTCTTCGATCCCTTTTTTAGATGTTTTAATATATAGGTCTGGAAAAAAGTTTAAGTACAATATTTACAGAAAACCCACTAATAATTGTTCCTATATACATTATTATTCTGATCACCACATTAATGTAAAACGATCCGCTCTTTCTACTTTGTTTCTAAGAGGCCTACGAATTTGTAGCCCTGAGTTTATTGACGATGAAATTAGTATAATATACAAAATTGCTTTTGATTTAAAATACCCAAAGAACTGCATAGATAAGTCCTTAAAAATGGCAAAGAAAACCTTCTACGAAGTAAAGGATAAGATTCCTTATAACACAAAAAATGTGTTAGTGTTACCATTCAGAGAAAATTTTCTTGAGCTCCCGAATCTGCTGAGGACTTTTAACGTAAATATTGCGTTCAAAAATTTAGATGTCATTAAGAATTCATTGATTAAGAACTCCCCTTTAAGTGAACATGGTTGTGTATATAAAATCCCTTGCACAATATGTAATAAATTTTACATTGGCCAAACTGGTAAGACTCTTGAGTTACGTATTAAACAGCATCAATACAGTATAAGAAGTGGCCAGGAATCTAACGCCATTTTCATTCACGTAAGAGATTCTAATCATCCCATTGATTGGAAAAATGCTTCCAAATTAAGGTTTAGTAAATCTATTGTTAGCAGAAATATATTGGAATCAAGTGTGATCAAGAATAATGCGGATTTGGTCTTTAATATTAGCCCTGGGTTGTACAAATTAGATTCGTACATTGTCAGTAAGTTGGCGATGGGCCTACTGTTTTCTTAATTGCATTTTTTGCCTCTTAATGGTTTGCCCTGGTTAAATAAATAAATATTATTGTAAGAACTGTTAACATTCTTATGTCTCTATTTTAATTGTAATATTTCTTTCGTGTATAATCTTTGGTTGCTGGGTGGTTTATTGGATATTTGAAGTGGGTGGCTGTTGGGATAACAATTTTTTTCCAGATTGTTTGTTGAAATTTTGTAATAATTTGTAAGACGATGGCAACTTTCCCTCTGTTTTCATTAATTTTGGGCCTCTTAATTTTTCCTATTTCAATTAAATATTAGTGTTAATAATCATTATAATAATTTTTTTTGGTGTTCTGTACTGGTGTTTTGTCTAATTTCATCTGTATAGTAATTAATCAGCCTACAGATTATGTTTTCTATTTGTTATCTACGTCATCTATTTGTTTTTCATTAAATTCTTGCCTATTAATTGCCTGTTTTAATTAAATATTAGTGTTAATAACCATTATAATAATTTTTGTTCTCTGTATTGGTTTGCTTTTTGTCTAATTTCATCTATACAGTATATATTTTTTATATTCAGTTATTTAGCTGCCTACAGATTATGTTATCAATTTGAAAAAATCTTTAGAGGGCTTTAAGGCCTTTAATTTGAGGTGCCAATTGTGAATTTTTTGCTTGTCTATTTAACTCAAATACTTTGTAATCTCCGTCTATTTTCTGTTCCTCCTTGATAATGTGAATATATCACGAAAGCGCTCGGACTTTGTGTTTCCTTTTCCTTGTGGTTGTTTGCTTATTAATAAGGTCACGTGTTATTTTGTGATTCTAGTGCATATATATATATATATATATATATATATGCATATATAACTGCAATGACCACGCAGTATATAAATGAATAGAATTTGTGATTAATTGAGGTCCGTAGCATAATGGTAGCGCGTCCAACTGGCAATTGGAAGGCCCTGGGTTCGATTCCCGGGCGGTTCGTCTCATTTTTCATTTATTCGTTATCTCTCCTCCTCGTGTGCAAAAACGTTCCTTAATACTTATGTCGTTTCTATTCACATATATATATATATATATATATATATGGAATGAATTTCACAAATGAACACATAAAATTAATAAATGTTATGCACTCACAGGAAATAATGAAAAGCGGTTCCGAGGTCTTTCGTGTATTAAAACACCTCGTCAGGGAACAAAGGAAGAAGGCATAGACTTAATAATATATATACAGTATATATATATATATATATATATATATTATATATACAGGTCGTCCGATAAGTGAGTGGCGATTCTATGTCAGTTAGCATAGTGTACTAATATCTTTGATATCTAATAAATGTCTATGCTTTTTTCAATTAAGCTAGCTTCACATGAAATCCAAATTTTTAATTTTGCAGTAATTCATGTTTATTCCTGTTTGTTCTGGTTTTTCATTGTTTTATTTTTATTATTTCTAATTATTGGCGTTGCAATGGCTGAGGTAGACGCACGTGTTGATAAAATTTGTGATCAAAGTCCCTACACATATGAAGCACGGATATTAGCAGCAACATGGTGGCATGAATCTTGAAAAACCAAGCATTGCATGAAGGTAGTACGCGAAAGGTTTGAACAAAGATTTAATGATGTGCCGCCAAAGGGAGAAATTATTAGAAAATGGGAACACAAATTATTCACAACTGGGATGATAATTGATAAAAAACGCCGTGGTCGCCCCAAAGCAAGAGCAAGATTGGAAGATGATGTTCAAGTGTCAGTTCGACAATCGCCAACCAAAAGTATTCGTAGGCGTGCATCTGCATTAAATGTTCCGAAATCCACACTGCATGATTTGATGAAAAAAGACTTGCATTTTAAAGCTTTCCGCCCAACCTCCGTTCAGTTTTTATCTCCACAAGATAAAATTGTCAGAGTTAATGTTTGTCAACAAATTCTTGAAGCTTTTCCAAGTAAAGCCGAGAGAGATCGTACGTTCTTCAGTGATGAATGTGCCCTTTATGGCGATGGCAAAAGCAAATTTTCGTTTTTTTGGTCGAAAGAAAATCCTCATTATTATGATCAAGTAAAACAGTATCCCCCTCGAATCATGATATGGTGTGCAATATCAGCGCATTGTTTAATTGGCCATTTGTGTGCACTGGTCGAATTACTTCAGGAAGTTATATCGACATGTTGGGGAACAGATTTCTACCCGCTTTAAGAAATACGAATATTCGCAACCCTATTTTTCAGCAAGATGGTGCTCCAGGACACACCGCTTTCGCTGCGCGTGAGTTCCTAGACAGAAATTTTCCTGGCAGATGGATCGGAAAGTATGGTCCTGTACCTTGGCCTCCGCGGAGTCCGGACTTGACTACCGGATAATACCCTCTGGGGAATCCTCAAGATGCAGATTAATGGCCGTGAAAATCAAAGTGAATCTGATCTGACAAAAATCGCAGAAGTTGTGTTAAGTGACATCAATGAGGATAAAGAACTTTTACAAAAAATGTCAGACAGGACATGGAGACGCATACAGCTTGCTGTTCGTGTAAATGGCGATCAGGTTGATCCCTATGACAATTAATTATCGAATTAATTGTAAGTTTACTAATAATAAAATTCCTTCTAATAAAATTTGTATTATCCTTTATCTTTTATTTATAAATTGTTCCCGAATCGCCACTCACTTATCGGACGACCTGTATATATATATATATATGTGTGTGTGTGTGTGTGTGTGTGTGTGTGTGTGTGTGTGTGTGTGATAAAATACACGAAAAAATTAAATAAATTCTAAATTTTTAAATATTTTATTGATATTGAGAGGCATTTTTTTTTTTTTTTTTAATTTCGCTGTGAAATACGAAGTTGAGATGACAAAATTTGACAAATTTGGTAATTTAATGATTTCACACATCGTGTAATGCTGTCATGTCCTTTGAAAAGTTGTTAATTTATGCTATATTTATGAATTTTATATGAATTACATAATGAGGGCATGACGAATATTGAAATTTAGTATAATTAGTTTCGGATATCTCAATTCATGCAGCTACAGTTATTCTGAACGAATTATTATCAGTTTGTCAGTCATACACGTATAAATGAATGGGGAAAACTGCAGTTCCAAAATTATTTAAACTGTTTTGTTATTAAAACTGCTATAACTTTTTCGCACTTTGGGGTTCATTATCGTATTTTATTTATTTGAACATACCCTCTACCCCCAGGGGTAGATAAATGAACAGGGGATAAATGAATAGGGGAAACTGATGTTCCAAAGTTATTTAAAGTATTTTGTTATTAAAACTGCTGTATTTTTTCGCGCTTTGGGATTCATTATCGTATTTTATTTATTTGAACATACCCTATACCCCAGGGTAGCTTAGTAGCAAGGTGCCAGACTGTTAATATGAAAACCCTGAGTTTGAGTCTGGGCTCCGACTTCAGATTTCAGCGATTAAAGTGGGTCTCTGGGTTTCCCTTGGTAGGGTTGTGATTTGGATCACACGTAAAGCTGTAGGTCCCCTGCGTCATATTACCTTATATAGATGTTCTGTAAACGGTAAAACAACATAAAATATTATTATTATTATTATTATTATTATTATTATTATTGTTTTTGTTGTTTATTTAGACCATCATTCACAACTTCAAATTATTATTTATTTGGACCATTGCTCACAACTTCAAATTGTTACTATACAACCATTTCCGTCAATAGCGCTAGAAGTTTGGACTGTGAAAGATCCAACTTGAAGGACCTACAAAAAACTCTCCCATTTCTATAGTGTGACGTACTTCTATTGTGTTGCAGTTTTCGAACACGGTAACCTACAGTAAGTATGACTTCTTGGAGATGGAGTAAAAGCTATAGAAACTTAATACTAAGTTAAATACCAAATTGAATACTAAATATTTACACACACATATATATATATATACATTTAACTGCAATGACCGCGCAGTATATTAACGTATAGAAACGACGTAGTATAGAGGAGTGTTCTGCACACGAGGAAGAGAAATAACAACAATGAAAATAAGGCACCCGCCCGGAATCGAACCCAGGATCTTCCGATTGCCGGTCAGACGTGCTAACCACTACACTACGGAGCCACGATAGTCAGAAGTTGTAATTCTCCTACATAGGGCAGAAACCAATGCCTTGAGAGGGCACCCTCGCAAATCGTGAATATGTACATTTAACTGCAATGACCGCGCAGTATATTAACGTATAGAAACGACGTAAGTATAGAGGAGTGTTCTGCACACGAGGAAAGAGAATAACAAACAAATGAAAAATAAGGCACCCGCCCGGGAATCGAACCCAGGATCTTCCGATTGCCGGTCAGACGTGCTAACCACTACACTACGGAGCCACGATAGTCAGAAGTTGTAATTCTCCTACATAGGGCAGAAACCAATGCCTTGAGAGGCACCCTCGCAAATCGTGAATATGTACATTTAACTGCAATGACCGCGCAGTATATTAACGTATAGAAACGACGTAAGTATAGAGGAGTGTTCTGCACACGAGGAAGAGAAATAACAAACAAATGAAAAATAAGGCACCCGCCCGGGAATCGAACCCAGGATCTTCCGATTGCCGGTCAGACGTGCTAACCACTACACTACGGAGCCACGATAGTCAGAAGTTGTAATTCTCCTACATAGGGCAGAAACCAATGCCTTGAGAGGGCACCCTCGCAAAACGTGAATATGTACATTTAACTGCAATGACCGCGCAGTATATTAACGTATAGAAACGACGTAAGTATAGAGGAGTGTTCTGCACACGAGGAAGAGAAATAACAAACAAATGAAAAATAAGGCACCCGTAGTGTAGTGGTTAGCACGTCTGACCGGCAATCGGAAGAACCTGGGTTCGATTCCCGGGCGGGTGCCTTATTTTTCATTTGTTTGTTATTTCTCTTCCTCGTGTGCAGAACACTCCTCTATACTTACGTCGTTTCTATACATATATATATATATATATATATATATGCACTAGAATCACAAAATAACACGTGACCTTATTAATAAGCAAACAACCACAAGGAAAAGGAAACACAAAGTCCGAGCGCTTTCGTGATATATTCACATTATCCAGGAGGAACAGAAAATAGACGGAGATTACAAAGTATTTGAGTTAAATAGACAAGCAAAAAATTCACAATTGGCACCTCAAATTAAAGGCCTTAAAGCCCTCTAAAGATTTTTTTCCCAAATTGATAACATAATCTGTAGGCAGCTAAATAACTGAATAAAAAATATATACTGTATAGATGAAATTAGACAAAAAGAAACCAATACAGAGAACAAAATTATTATAATGGTTATTAACATTTAATTAAAACAGGCAATTAATAGGCAAGAATTTAATGAAAAACAAATAGATGACATAGATAACAAATAGAAAACATAATCTGTAGGCTGATTAATTACTATACAGATGAAATTAGACAAAACACCAGTACAGAAAACCTAAAAAAATTATTATAATGGTTATTAACACTAGTATTTAATTGAAATAGGAAAAATTAAAAGGCCCGAAATTAATGAAAACAAAGGGAATCAAGTGTGATCAAGAATAATGCGGATTTGGTCTTTAATATTAGCCCTGGGTTGTACAAATTAGATTCATACAGTGTCAGTAAGTTGGCGATGGGCCTACTGTTTTCTTAATTGCATTTTTTGCCTCTTAATGGTTTGCCCTGGTTAAATAAATAAATATTAGTGTAAGAACTGTTAACATTCTTATGTGTCTAGTTTAATTGTAATATTTCTTTCGTGTATAATCTTTGGTTGCTGGGTGGTTTATTGGATATTTGAAGTGGGTTGCTGTTGGGATAACTATTTTTTTCCAGATTGTTTGTTGAAATTTTGTAATAATCTGTAAGACGATGGCAACTTTCCCTTTGTTTTCATTAATTTCGGGCCTTTTAATTTTTCCTATTTCAATTAAATACTAGTGTTAATAACCATTATAATAATTTTTTTAGGTTTTCTGTACTGGTGTTTTGTCTAATTTCATCTGTATAGTAATTAATCAGCCTACAGATTATGTTTTCTATTTGTTATCTATGTCATCTATTTGTTTTTCATTAAATTCTTGCCTATTAATTGCCTGTTTTAATTAAATGTTAATAACCATTATAATAATTTTTGTTCTCTGTATTGGTTTCTTTTTGTCTAATTTCATCTATACAGTATATATTTTTTATTCAGTTATTTAGCTGCCTACAGATTATGTTATCAATTTGGGAAAAAAATCTTTAGAGGGCTTTAAGGCCTTTAATTTGAGGTGCCAATTGTGAATTTTTTGCTTGTCTATTTAACTCAAATACTTTGTAATCTCCGTGTATTTTCTGTTCCTCCTTGATAATGTGAATATATCACGAAAGCGCTCGGACTTTGTGTTTCCTTTTCCTTGTGGTTGTTTGCTTATATATATATATATATACTATGATGAATAAAACCACGAAGGGAAAAGAAACACAAAGTGGTGCTCAAGCGCTTTCGTCTAATGACATCCTCAGGAACACTCAGGCCACTTCCCGCACGCGACTTTTCTAAGAAATACATTGTTGAACGATTTAACGTAATGTGGTCCTCGGAGTTTAGCTCGGCTTAGCCTGAAGGAACTGAAGTAAAGTGTAAAAGTACTTCAGTTCGAGTTTTGATTCAATCCACTGAACTTCATTCACAATTTTCTACAGAAGGAGGCACTGAAGGGGTAAGACGGATTTACAGCCTCTTTTATTTACCGCTGATGGTCAGAGGTCTTAGATAAAAATGTTTAAAATGTCTTTATCGGATCACCTGAAGATCCGTCAACCCTTCAGCTAGCTTTATAAGTCTAACTAACGAAAATATCACGACCTAACCTAACCAATGGTCAAGGACGTACAGTTGACCTAACGATTGGTTAGGTTAGGTCGTGATATTTTCATTAGTTAGACTTATAAAGCTAACTAAATAAGGCTGGGGTGACGGATCTTCAGGTGATCCTCTTTATCAATTGGTAGCTAAGACAGTAATGATTTACAGTAGTCTTAGAATAAACAAAATTGAATTAGTTTAAATTTTGGGGAAGTGCAATCTGAAGATCAAGTTCTCCCTTTAGCTGGGGATCTAAAGAGTTCCGACGTTAAACATAATTTAACAAATAACAGAGTTTTTTGAAAGACTCAAAAATAAAATTAAAAAACAAGTAACCCCAAAAATTAATAATTTTGCCTAGTTTTCATTCCTTGGTGACAACATAATGTCGGAGTAGTACATTAAGTACAATTTAAGTACATTATTAAGTATAGTGAAATTTTGGTAAACGATATTTAACTTTATGGTTACCATCTAATTTGAATTGAGTTTTTACAGTTAATTACAGTTCCAGTAAATTAGTCAATTAATCTGATACTTAAGTGATTTACTCAACTTACACAATTTATATAATGTAGGAATTGTACCTGTTATCTTTTATATTAATTTAGAGAATAATCTAACAATAGTACACATTCCTCATTATTTATTATGGTAACATCAATTATTTGGCTTAACCTTAGTCAAGGGTGTAGAATGAGGGAAGGACGATAGAATGTAAATAATGCTACGTGAATGTAAGTAAATGTACACGTTAATGTAATTGACTGTAATTAAAATACGTACATGGACACGCAAGAAGAAATGAAGGATCAAGTAAAGATAAGCACCCCAGCCTTCTTTAATTAGCCTTATAAGGCTAACTGGTGCTCTTCCAATATGTGCTCTACCTTAAAATTTACATTCCAATACGTGATCTACCTTAGATTATTCGGATTAGCAGCAGGTACGTTAGTTAGCCTTATAAGGCTAACTAACAAAAATATCACGACTTAACCTAACCAATCGTCAAGGGCGTATAGTTGACCTAAAGATTGGTTAGGTTAAGTCATGATATTTTCGTTAGTTAGCCTTATAAGGCTAGTTTCACGGTAGAGCATGTATTGGAATATGGTAGATCACAGTTTCGCGGTAGAGCACATATTGGAAGAGCACCGGCTAACTAACGAAAATATCACGACCTAACCTAACCAATCGTTAAGTCAACTGTACGCCCTTGACGATTGGTTAGGTTAGGTCGTGATATTTTCGTTAGTTAGCCTTATAAGGCTAATTAAAGAAGGCTGGGGGTGCTTATCTTTACTTGATCCGAAATGAATTAGCGAGTATCTAACGATACAGTAACGATGAAATATGTTACAGTTACAGCACATCGCACATAGGAAAAATTATAGACAGTGTGAGAGAATATTTGCAGAGATAAAACTGTACGATGTACACGTAAGGTTACGTACACTCTTGAACAGATATGTATGAGTAGACATAGGCTGATAGACAAACAATAGATAATACGTAGGAAATATATAAAATTAATTAATACATGTTTTACTATATAGGACGATTCGCAAGACACGATATATGCAATGACCTATAAGTATATGAACTTTATAGCAGTATGGGCCATACATATCATACCATACACTGAATACGAAATATGGAAATATTTAGTATTCATTTTGGTATTTAACTTAGTATTAAGTATTCAGTCCGAAAATTGAGAGAGGAATTAAGTTATTTTATGACAAAGTTTATAATTAGTATGGTACGTTAATCAATTCGAACGTACAGTATAAGTCACTGTAGGACCCCGGTGTAGGAGACATAAGAGGAAATGACTAGAGAAGAGAAACACGGTATTAGAGAATGAGTGAAACAGTAAATATATATATATATATATATATATATATATATATACAGGGTGGGCCGTAAGTTTCCATACATAGGAAAATTTAAACGTTTGTTTTTATGTTTCAGATACCCTAAGAATATGCGTTTGACGAAAGAGCAACGAATTGAAATCATACTGATGGCTGGGTCGGGAAGCAGTCGCATGGTTGCAATGAACTTTAACAGACAACATGGAACGAACATCACACACGACACTGTGGAAAAACTTATTAACAAGTTTCAGAAAACTGGAAATGTTGCAGATCAACCGCGAAGTGGTCCAAGACGTACAGCCACCGATGAAGACACAACAGCTACGATACTTACAGCGCTTACACGGAGTCCCAGAAAAAGTACACGACGGTTGTCTGCAGAAAGTGGTGTCAGCAGATCGAGTATCAGGCGCATTTTGAAAGCAAACAAATGGCATCCATACAAATTGCATATGGCACAGCATTTGAGTGAAGACGACCCGGATAGACGGATGGAATTCTGTGAATGGGCATTAACCAAAGTGAACGAGGATGCAAACTTTTCAACTAAGATCTTGTTTACTGATGAAGCAAATTTTTACGTCAATGGAGAGGTTAATCGGCAAAACATACGTTATTGGAGTAATGCTAACCCTAACTGGCTGAGTCCGACGAAGATGCAAGGTGCCGGTAAAGTGATGGTGTGGGCCGGGATATGGGGTGACAGAATTATTGGACCAATTTTTGTCAGTGGAAATCTTAATGCCGAAAGGTATCTTAACATGTTGCAAGAAGAGATTTTCCCATCCCTGCTAAACGAGGAAGGTAACTTCCCAGTTTACTTCCAGCAAGATGGAGCTCCACCTCATTATGGTCTTCACGTGCGTCGGTATTTGGATCAGCAGTTTCCGGATGCTTGGATTGGTCGGCGTGGTCCTGTGGAGTGGCCTCCCAGATCCCCAGATCTCACCCCCCTTGATTTCTATCTTTGGGGGCACTTGAAGGCCATGGTGTATCAGGAAAAGATACGAGACATAAATCATCTAAAGGAACGTATCACCAACGCCATTACAAGCATAACGTCAACTGTGCTAATGCGTGTTCATCAACAGTAGGGAACACGTATTGAAATGTGTTTTCAAAACAATGGCAACCATGTAGAGCATATTATATAAATAAAAATGGTTGTCCATAAAAAAATGTTTATTTTTCCTATGTATGGAAACTTACGGCCCACCCTGTATATATATGTATATATTATATATATATATATATATACACACACACACATATATATATATATATATATTATAATATATACATACAATAATACTTGTTAAATTATTCGACATTGGGAAGTGGAATAGGATAAATGAGCAAGAAAGTACAACCAAGGATTTTAACCACGTAACATTAAATGTGAATGCATAATCTGATAAAAATTTAGGGATGGAGGATTAAATGCAAGATAACAATAATTTTTTTTCCATGTAGGCTCTCTCCGTCTTCCACAGAAGACGGAGAGAGCCAAAAACAAAGTCTCCAAGGCTCAATGATGCCATTTTTCTTTTTTTTTAATATAAATTTTGTAAAGGTTGTATAGTGCATGTATGTGTGTGTGTAGTGAGGAATAGAGGGAGAAGTGTGTGTTTGAGAACATGTTGGACTGCTCACAGGGTAGATGAGACACGGGGAAAAAATCAGCTAAGGAGGACAGTGGCAGGAGAAACGGAGGTTCCAGCACTCCCTGGTTCCTCCCTAACATCCACCCCGGAGTACTTCCCTGGTGGACTGGTGTCTACACTCTACCCCTATTACTTATAATCAATTCCATATGAGATGGAAAATGGGGATATGAGAAATATTCTGATGGAAATCCAAAACAAGCTAAACCATCGATCGTCTTGCTTGTACTTTAAGGGAGTGAAATTAAGGGACATTCGCGAGAGAACTTCTCATTGTACAAACAGGGATACAGTCCGGACATGGGAATGGTAGATCGCATGGTCGTGATATACTTTTCAACCTTTCAAATGTTCCGTGCGACGATTCCTCATTTCACGAAGGTGAAGCTTGTCGCCCCTCTCTATATATATGGAAAGAGAGAGGGAGAGAGAGAGAGAGAGAGAGAGAGAGAGAGAGAGAGAGAGAGATGTAAATGACACCTTTAGTTTTTCCATATTTTTTGATCTGATAATAAAAGTAAAAAATAAATAATAACAGATTTAATGAATGAATATATTTTAGAATCGTGTTACTTTCCCCTTTGAATTGTCTAAAGCTGATACGCGTTCTGGTATTCTATCGATCAATTTTGCCATTTGTTATTGAGAGCAATCATCGTGGCATCTATTTACTTTTGTTAAGCTTCTCTCTCTCTCTCTCTCTCTTTATATATATATATATATATATATATATATATATATATATATTAGTGATGTAGGTCACATCCGCGGAACATCCGCACATTTTCTCGCATCCGCATTCGCATCCGCACTTTGGACTGCGGATGTCGTGCGGATGTGGACCGTTGAGATAAAACGTCATTAATAAGCGGAAATTATCAAATTCTACTATATTAATAGAACTAGTTCATTGTGCGCAAAAGTGATTCAAGCGACAAGACGAGAGGCTGTTCTTGTATGAAGTTACTCTCTTGCAACCTACTTAGATCCACGTTACAAAGCTAAGTTATTTTCACCTAGTACATTAGAACGAGTTAAATCATCACTTGGCAAAGCAGTTGAAGAGCTTCAATCTCTTGAATCTGTCGCTTCGCCACCCACCAAAAGAATAAAAGTTTCAGTGACAGAACCAACACCTTCAACGAGCAAATCTATCACAGAATCTCTCTCTCAGTTTCTTGAGTCAAGCAGCGATGACGAGACCTACGCGATGTCAAAAGATGTAGTAAAAATGATCGAGAGCTATCACCAAGAAAAACGCCTGGCTGCATGTGACAATCCTATTAGTTGGTGGAAAAATACGCAGAATATCTACTAGACTATCCATACTTGAGTAAACTTGCAAGGAAACATTTAGCCTGTCCTCCAACAAACGTACCAAGCGAGAGATTATTTAGCAGTGCTGGATTAATATATGATGAAAAGAGAAACAGACTGGCAGCAGAAAAGGCAGAAAAATTAATGTTCCTTAAGCATAACTTTCCTATAATTAAGTTTGAATATTAAACGATGAACATCTTAGTTTACTTTATTTTAATTACTCATTTATAAATATGCCTAATAAAACTTTAAACTTAATATAAATAGTTATCAAGCTAATTAAAGATCTCTTTCTATAAGGGTGGAGGTTGGGGAAAGAGGTCGGTAGGGTGCATTTGAGTTGGGTTCACGTCCCGCATCCTGGTAACACAATTATGGTTTCTAATTGTGGCTGAAACTCGACAAAATATAACGAATTTATTTGCAGACGAATTCACTAATTGATTTCTATATTAGTTAGATGCTTCATATTATTTTATATGTTCAGAGAAAAGTACAGCAATTATTGTACAATTAATCAATTATACTACATTATAGCTACAGCTCTCTCTATATAATAACTTATTATATACGTTAAACACAACAAATCTCGAATATATCCTAAAAAATAACGAAAATGTAGACATCCGCATCCGCGGATGTCGAAATCAAACATCCGCATTCACATCCGCATCCGCGGATGTGAAAAAAATGACATCCGCTACATCACTAATATATATATATATATATATACAGGGTGGGCGGAAAGTAGCTCCCTATTTTGGATTGGTAAAAAAATACGTATATTATCCATTTATTTCAGAAGAAATAATATGAAAAGGTAGGCATACATGGTAGGTTTTCTTTAAAATTCAATGTGGGCTCCAACTCTTTCCACCAGCTTCTGGAGCCGCCCAGGAATGGCGTCCACTGACTTTAGCAGGAACTCCGGCGGGATGGAGGACATGACTTCCCGAATTCGGTCCTCCAGTTCTTCCAATGTCCTCGGTTTGGTGCGGTAGACTTCTTCCTTTACCCACCCCCAAGCCAGCATGATTTCCCCGAACTCCATGCGAATGTCGCAGTCCTCGTCCGAGAGAGATTGGCAGTAATGCGGCTTCCACGCACGCCAGTTCAGCTCCTTCTTCAGCACAGTTCGCACTGAGTAGCGGGAGAGTCCACTTTCCAGAGCTACCTGGCGAGTTGACTTTCGTGGACTCCGTGCGAACATTTCCTGAACTGCCTGCACCGTCTCCTGGGCCCTGGATGTCGAAGGGCGACCACATCTTCGAACATCTGCCACAGACCCCGTGGTCATGAGCTTCGAGTGGCAGTTCTTGATTGTTTTCGGGTCCACTTGGGCACGTGGTCCGTGAATGGCCCGCCACCATCTTTGAACTCGAACGACAGATTGCCAAACTTCGTACCGTGCCGCCAACTGGGCACGCTCCTGCAGTGTTAAACGCTCAGCCATGTTACCCTTCAATCTGAAATGAAAAAAAAAAATGAACGTTACAATTGTACCACTTTAGAGAACACAAAGAGAACACTTTAGAGAAAAAAGATTACCGTTACAATTGTACCACTTTAGAGAACACACCATAACAATATAACAATACAATCACAATTTATACATAATTTATATGTAATTTAAATTAGGGAGCTACTTTCCGCCCACCCTGTATATACACACACACAGGGTGTTCGGAAAGTCACTGTGCACTTATATAATCGAGATCGTCCACTCACGCTTGATGACCTGAAAACTGCAATAACTGCGTACATAAGGTCCATTTCAAAAGAACAACTGACAAAGGTGTTTCAAAATAAAATAAGACGGGTCCAGGCCTGTATTGCTGTTAAAAGACATCACTTTCAACACCTTTTATAAGTTCTGATGGTCCCATCCATAACCTCTATCATATATGCAATGTTATACTATTGTATGCTATTAAATAAATATAAGTGCACAGTGACTTTCCGAACACCCTGTGTGTGTGTGTATATATATATATATATATATATATATATATATATATATATATTAGTGTGGACCGGATATCCGCATCATTTTTAACATCCGCATTCGCACTTCTGACTGCGGATATTACCTGTAATAAATTATGCAATTTACAATTAAATTAGCTTATAAAGTAGCTTATAAGGCCCAGTCATGCACATTTCATGTAAAATATTAATTATAAATGAACAAGCAAATATATAAACCTCAAAATATAGATCTCTGGTAACACAGAAAATTGAATGAAACTTGTTTCATTGAATTATCTGTGGCTGAAACTCTTGAGAAAGTTATTATCATAATGAAAACATTAATATTAATTTTAATTCTTATGCATTGCCTGCCATAACAGTAATATCACGAAATTTTAAAAATTGTCATATATTCATAATTCTATATTATATTGATAGATTAACTAAATATCCGCATCCGCGGATATTGAAATTAAAGATCCGCATCTGCGGATATTGAAATTAAAGATCCGCATCCGCAAATGTTGAAAAATTGACATCCGGTCCACCACTAAATTTTATATATATATATATATATATATATATATATATATATATATGTCATAATAATGGTATTTATTTATAGCTGACTTGTACTTAAATCAAACAAATAAGAGTAGAACAAATGAAAAATTTGTTAAAATCGATATTTTAAGTAAAAGAGAAAAGACGGATTCAAATATTAAATTTATTTTTTTTTACAGGTTTTTTTTAACAGTTTTTTTTTAACAGGTTTTTTTTTTACAGGTTGGTTTTTAAGAGCGAGTTTAGAAACAAGACATGTTAAGATGAAAGACAAACGAACTAAAAAAAAAAAAAAAAGAAAATCCGTCTAATTCTTCTTTCTTTCGTAAAAGATAATGAATGAATTTTTGAAACTTCACCACCCCCTTCCCCCCTTCCCCCCCTCTCCCCCTCTCAAAAAAATTTTATCAAGAGATTTTTAAGCTGATTTCTTTCTTTCTCCTTTTTTTTAAAAAACCTTTTTTTAAAAAAAAAAAAAAAGGAAAAAAAAGTTAATTAGCAAATTTCCCTTTAGAAAATGGAAAGTATTTTCATATTTAATGGAAAAATTTTGGCCATTATTTCTCGCTCAGTTTTAGGAGTCATTTTCCCACTTGGGTCGAACCTGCCAATTTTAAAAAAAAAAAAAAAAATTCTTCGCTCGAAGTTTTGTATAATTTTATCATCAATGTAATTTCTTATAATTACTCAAAGTTTAAATGTTTCTCTGTCGTAATTAGGATAATATATATATATATATATATATATATATTACATTATTATATTACATTATTAATTTATATATATATATATATATATAATATATATATATATATATATGTATAGAAACGACGTAAGTATAGAGGAGTGTTCTGCACACGAGGAAGAGTTAAATGTATATATATATATATATATTGTTTTTGAGGTTGTTTAACCTCCTTTGTAACATCATAGGTTGCAGGTTATGTGACGGAGGGGACCTACAACTTTAATTGGGATCCGAACCACAGATCGCTACATCATCTTAGCACAGAGGACGGTCCCCCATCCAACCAGAGCCAGGGGACAGATCTCAAGCAAAGAACTATAAACCAGTGTCATTGACGTCCCACCTCACCAAAGTATTTGAGAGAATAGTTAGACAGAAATTTATGACTTCTTGGAGACACTGGAAAGATTCAACGAAAATCAGCACGGATTCCGATCAGGTAAATCATACCTATCACAACTAATAGAACGCTACAACAATATCCTAGATGCACTGGAAGGCAATGACAACTACGATGTCATATACACGGATTTCACTAAAGCTTTCGACAAATGTGATCACGGTATAATAGCACATAAATGAAATATATGGGAATAACAGGCAAAGTGGGAAAATGGATCTACAACTTCCTCAGAGAACCTCTACAGGAGGTCAAAATTCAAGGTATATCATCATTAGAATCGGAAGTATGCAACTAAGTACCACAAGGGACAGTACTGGCCCCACCCCCGTTCATTATCATGCTAACAGATATAGCCAGCGGAGTAAACAGCAACAGTATAGTAACATCCTTCGCAGAAGATACAAAGATCAGCAAAAAAATCAGCGATGTAAATGAAGTGGAGACCTTACAGAGGGACACAAACAAAATATACAAATGGTCAGAAGACAACAACATGACATTTAACACCGAGAAATTTCAGCTCTTGAGATATGGTAAAAAAGAGGAACTTCAACAGACTGCAGATTATGCTTCAGATAGACAGGAAATTCTGAGAAGCACGAAAGCGATCGATCTGGGGGTAATAATGACCGATGTTGCGAAATTCGAAACACAAAATCAGATAGCGATAAATAAAGCAAAAAGAGTCGCGGGACAGGTACTAAGAACGTTCAAAAGAAGGGGACAGGACAGTAATGATTCTCCTGCTAAAAACACTGATTATACTAAAACTTGAATACTGCTCAGTTTTGACGTCCCCATATAAAAAGGAAGAAACTAATAAACTAGAAAAAACGCAGAGAAAATTTCACAGCCAAGATTGATGGCCGCAAAGAACTCAACTCCTAGGAAAGCCTACGTAAACTAAATCTGTACTCACTGGAAAAAAGGAGAGAGGTACACCATAATCTGCATATGGAAAATGATCGAAAAACTGGTACCAAACCTAAAACTAAACCCAATTACCATTAAAACAACAATGGAAAATAAGAAAGGCAGAATGTGTAGTGTTCCCATATTAAAGGCCCAACAAGGGACCTCCTCAATACTGAAGGAAAATAGCTTGGTTGTTAGGGGGCCAAGACTTTTTAACCAGCTTCCAAAGAACCTCAGAAACGTTACAGGGGTCAAAGTTGAAGTCTTCAAGAGAAGACTAGATGCCTGGCTGAGGACGGTACCAGATGAGCAGGGTGTACCTGGCTATGTACGGTGGAGAGCGCAAGAAAGCAACTCGCTCCTCCACCAAGCTAGACCTAGAGGCGGGGCCACCAGGTTGACCTTCGTGTGAAGAGAGACCAACGCACGGAACAGCGACGAGGTTAACGAGGTTTATATATTTATCTATAAAATTGGGTTTCAAAAAAGTGTTTAGGATCGACCTGTGTGTGTGTGTGTGTGTGTGTGTGTGTGTGTGTGTGTGTGACCCCTGTGCAGCATCCCGCCTCATTTTGGGGATTTTTATGGTGCTCATTCATCTACTAATCAAAGGAACGTTCAACAGCTGGGTGAGCTGCCTTCCGCCTGTCCTGTGATAGGAATCGATCCCGGGGCTATATATATATACACAGTATATATATATATGTATGCGCCTCAGTGGTGTAGTGGTTAGCATCGCTGACTACGAATCCATCGGCCCCGGCTTGGGACCCAGTGACGGCAGGCGGCGCGAGCAAAAACCCAGCTGTTCATCATTCTACACAATAAAATAAATTGGTTGGTAGATAAATGGGTACCCTGGGTAGCCTAGTGGTTAAGACGTTGGGCTGCTGGTGGGGCGTGGTTCGGATTCCACGTTAAACTGTAGGTTTAAGGTGGAATGACAAGTTTGACCTTCGTCAGAATGAACAATTCGGGCGGAAGCAAAACCAAGGTTATCCAAAACGAAGGTTATACTCAATATGAACACGCTACGTACATATACGTACAGTTATATTAGATTTAAACGCCCACTCGGGAGCAGTGGCGCCCACGTTGGGAACCACTGATTTATGCTATTGAAACAATATATACAAAATAAAAAATTAACTTTGAAGGATAACTAATTAAAATTCAATTCTTACGATAGAGATTAAGCTTTGGGCTTCGTATTCTGAGGGTATTTTCCATCCTTGTTTTCATGGCCCCTTGTCCCACCGCAGCTATATATATATATATTGCGTAGAGCAAGTCTGAGGTAGTACGAGTGTGACTGTATTTGATACAGGTAAATTTGCGCTGTCTAAGGGAGAAAACACAAACTTGCAGTGTATTGTGCTCCTGAAGAATCATGCAGCAGGACTGATAATAACTAGGGTGTCTGCAATACAAACTAACGAAAATTGCAATTAAATGAATACAGATTGGGATGTTCTCTGGACTAAACTAACGCAGAGCATTGTTGCTTTCAGTGATGATGAAACAGGTACGAAAGCCTCGTAATTACTTTAACCCCTTATTTGTTTGGCAATGCCGCTGCGAGCTGCTTGTACCCTGAAATTGATACATGAGCGGAATGGTACCCTTCATACTTCCACTTAAACTATGAATACACTGCTGATTATATATATATATATATATATATATATATATATATATATATATCGGGTGGGCAAAAAAAAAGGGAGACCTCGAACTTTGGCTGTAAAATCCAAAGTTATGGTCAAATTTCAATATTTTTTTTACACCCCACAACTAAGTAAATTTCTTATAGGGTGAGCGGATTTCAAAGAAAACTAATGAAAAGTACGGATTTATTGAACATTTCTTTATGCCACTGGAAAGTCTCTATTTACACTATTACTGCATTATCGGGTCGGCAAAAAAAAAGGGACACCTTTTAAATCCTTCATATCTCGGCAAATAGGGTACATAGAACCATAAAATTTTACTGTGTTAGTACTAGGTATATATATATATATATATATATATATATATATATATATATATATATATATATATAATTGAACTGAGAATGGTCCACTGAGGTTTTTTCTTGATACACACAGACCGTGCATGGAACAAGGTACTCTTCTGGGTAAAATTAAATCCACTATAGTCCGAATAAGTAATGGTAAATGAAAAACACTATAATTTTTCTTTTTCATGATGTTAGCCCGACGTGGGCAACGGGTCACTCGCAAAGAGGCCCCAAAAATATAGCTTCCCTCACCAGCCATCTGCAAAGCAGATAGGATCCAGCCTTGGGACAGAATCTAGGGACAGGATCCTATCTGCTTTGCAGAGAGCTGGTGAGGGAAGCTATATTTTTGGGGCCTCTTTGTGAGTGACCCGTTGTCCAAGTCGGCCTAACATCATGAAAAAGAAAAAACTATAGTGTTTGTCATTTACCATTGCTTATTCGGACTATAGTGGATTTAATTTTCGCAGAAGAGTTCCTTGTTCCATGCACGGTCTAACTGTATCATATATTATATATATATATATATATATATATATATATATATACAGGTAGCACGGTTCATCGGTCGACTGTTGATGTATGGTTGATATCGTTGAAATGTGGTTGATATTTGTGACAGTTCATAAATTAATATTAATATTGTTGATGCAACAATATGTTGATAAACAAACGTGCAATCAGCATTTCCAATATATACTTTTACTGAGAAGTGCGGATATAGTGTTGTTTCTGCATTTACTTAACAATGAATTTACATCAGTACTCATTTTCAACCCTATTTCAACATCGAATCGATTTAAGTGTTCTACCTGGATATATATATATATCCATTAAAAGATGTTTGATTTAGAATACTTGATTTCGTTTCGTGGCCTGAAAACTTAAAGACATGAAAGAAAATACATGTTATGTACGTATGTGTGCGTGGAAATAAACACATACATTGTCTTAAAAATTTAATTTATGCTTAAACACGCAATGTGGATTTTGGTCGAGAGAAAGAATTTTTTGGGTCGAGGGTCAAATAAATATAATTTTTTTTTTTAAATTCGAGGTTGATTTGCATGTATTAACTTTTCTAATACTTAAATTGGGATATACGTTTAGTTCGTGTGGTGAGTATGACATTTTTGGGGGGATCTGATGTTCTGTAGTAAGATAATGAAAGGTTAGTGGGTACATGCACAACTCCGCCGATCGCCAACAGATGGCGTGGCTCGAATCATCTCTTTACTTCTGCCCCGTTGTTGAACGTGAAGCGCCTCTTGATCGAAGAGAGGAGAAGTCGGGGAGCAAACCCAAGCAATTCAGTTCAACTCCCCAAAAAACAGAACCTCTTCAGACACAGAGAAGTCCATGCTCTGTAGTAAACGCCATTATTGTGTAACGCAGCTACAAATAAGTAATTTTTCTATGTAATAGCTACAATAACCTAATTTATAATATCATCAGTTATCAATAAACTACTTTTCATTTGGAGTCATTTTCAATCCTATTCGCGATCCCAAAGTGAGAATGTTTTAAGTGAAAGTTCCAGATTTGGGAAAATGATTTTTCTGAATTGGGAGAGGGTAAAAAAAAAAAAAAGAGGGTTGTGACGCAATTATATACCCGAGGGGTATTTCCTTTGGGAAAATCTTACTTAAAGAGTGAAAATCCTACCGAGGAAATTGGAATGGATTAATTTGAGAATGACTTTCTTTGAGATCCTCATCATTTTCAGATTCATCATTCTTGAACAAAAACTGGCATGGGAATGACGGAGATTGGGAAGAACTCCCTTTCACAGATAGCAAAAATTGTTTCATAAACCGAATTGCCACTGATTTTCAATTTCCTTTTTACTAAAACTTGCAGTTATTGAAGTTGGGCGAATCCTCTTCCATGAAAAGTCAATCCAATCATTAATGTGTTTTAATTACACCTGTCTGTGTGTGTGTGTGTTACACAGTCACAAGGAAAAATAAAAAGCTATTTCAATATATCTGTTTCTATATCTCTATAGAATTTATATACAGTTTTAATATTTATGTACTAGTTATTTAACATACTCGACAAATCTTTTGTTATTTCTCCGCTTCACAAGCTAAATCTCCCCTTGAAACTTCTTTTCTACCGGGAAAATTATCTATTTATATAAATATTGTAAAGAATTTTCTTCCATGGAGTTTCTTACTATACTTGCTCTACTGAATTAGATAAAACGGGTTCTCATTCTCCTCTGCACGCACTTTTCCTTTTATTCTTGAAGTTCATTCATGAACAGAGTGTATAATAACCTTTGCGTTTCGTTTCTCGAATGCGTGCGTACATCCATGCAAAGATTCATTTTATAAGTTTAATGTGATTTACTATGATTGTACACATCTAACATTACATTTTGTATATATATATATATATATATATATATATATATATATATATATATAATCATGCGGGTTGCTTCTACAGAGCTTCAATTTAATATTTAGGAGAAATCCAATGACAAGGAGAAATGTAAATGCCATGAAAAGTCTTCTTTAATGCGCAACGTTTCGAGCAAATACGCTCATCTTCAGGCTGTATGATAACAATGTGAAATTAAAATCAATAATTGAATGAAAAACAAGACAAAGAAAATTTCTATAACCTATTCATAAAGGCAAACTTTAAAAGACTGAAAAAAGAGGGTTAAATTCTAAGTTATACAGATTTACATGAATTTAATAATCTAAGATCATACTTTACCAATAATAGTTTTCCTGTTCAATATGTAGATAAACTAATTAGATCCTTCTTAAATAATGTTTATAGCCCTCAACTTCCTTGTATTACAGTGCCGAAGGATATAAAATATTTCTTGGTACCTGAAATGGGTCCTTTGAATAAGGAATTTAAGCTTAAATTTACAAAGTTGTTAAGGAAATTTTTTTATCATACTGATTTCCGCATCATATTTATTAATAAAACGTCTTTAGGTAGCTTTTTCTCAGCGAAGGATCGAACCCCTGACTCGTTGCGTAGCGGTGTTGTATATTTATTTACCTGCCCTAGGTGTCTCCTTGGGAACTACATTGGCAGCACTGTTCGCTCTCTCAGGGCTAGATTTTATTCGCATATGGGAATAAGTGGCCGAACAGGTAAAATTTTAAAAACTAAAGAAGTTTCTAGTATTCGGGAACACAGTATAAAATGTAAAACTGATGTCACTTTAGACAATTTTAAAATTCTTGGTTGTAATACTTGTCCCAACTCACTTAGAATTTTGGAATCGCTTTACATTAAAACTTTGACCCCTACGCTAAATGTTGACTCATCAGCTGTCCCTTTAAACTTTTTATAATCCCTCCTCCTTCCCAATTCCTTATAATCCCCCCTTCCCCAATCGCCCTCACCATCTTATCTTATCTTATCTTATCTTATCTTATCTTATGTTTTCTCGTTTTGCCTTTGCTTAAATCAGTCTAGCCTCGGAAATTGCAGTGAAAGGTTAGTTAGTTTCATTATTCCAGTGTACTATTGTTAATTTTTCCAGTGTATTAATTTCACATTTACTATATGTATTTAAAAATAGCTTCTTAATTTAAATGTAAATCTGTATAACTTAGAATTTAACCCTCTTTTTTCAGTCTTTTAAAGTTTGCCTTTATGAATAGGTTATAAAAATTTTCTTTGTCTTGTTTTTCATTCAATTATTGATTTTAATTTCACATTGTTATCATACAGCCTGAAGATGAGCGTATTTGCTCGAAACGTTGCGCATTAAAGAAGACTTTTCATGGCATTTACATTTCTCCTTGTCATTGGATTTCTCCTAAATATATATATATATATATGTGTGTGTGTGTGTGTGTGTGTGTGTGTGTGTACAGGGTGTTCATAAATTTCAGCATCACAGACAGAGTTTAATGACTATAGTTTCTTTAGTTGTGTTATGGTGCATTTTTATTATACCCATATACAGAGGGTCGACAAAAGTAAATATACACCGCGATGATTGTCCTCAAGAACAAATGGCAGAGCTCATCAACGGAACACCAGAACGCGTGTCACCGTTACATAATGGAAAGGGGAAAGCAACACGATTCTAAATGTATTCATTCAATAAATCTGTTATTATTTATTCACTTTTATCATCAAATAAAAATCTATAAACAAAGTCTGTTTACTTTTATCAACCTTTTGTATGTACAGTAGTTTTTATATTTTATTTGTAATTTATTTTGGAAACTTATTGATAAAGTAACCCTATAGTTAAATGGTATTACCTGAAATAATTAATAAATATAATAAATTAATAATTAATATCTTGCAGCAACACCGAAAATAAATTCAATGTAATAATCTTAAAATTACTCCAATCTAGTACAGAAATAGGTTACGTACAGTTTCGCAAAAAAGTTTGTTTTGACACGTGAAATTCCTAAAACATACACTATATAAAATTATATTAATTGCTAATGATTGATATTTTATTATTGTTTTCAATAAGACTAAAATATCCAAAGAAAACCTGAATTTTTACTAGTTAGTAATTTTTTCTGCTTTTTAGAAATGTTATGGTTTTAGGCGAACTTTTTTTTTTTTACCAAACAGTATGTAATATCGTAAGTTTGGAGTTTAAATGTAAATATAGTAGGCCCCCCCCCTACTTATGAGGGAGTCACTAAAACAGTTAAAATTATGAACACAGAATTATATCATTCCTATCTTAGGTTTACAGTCTGACTGTAAATATGTGAACAATAAACGCCATTATATAGAACTAATACCGTTCATCTCTGGAACAACATTCATCAATCCATCTTTCCACCTGTCTATAACTTCCAATCTTTCAAACGCAGAGTGGCGAGATATCTCGAAAACTTTGGATCTTGATTTTGGCTCTTGATTTTGGCTCTTGATTTTGGTCTAACTGTAAATATTTAAAGAGTTAACGAGCCACTACAGAAGTACTAAATGTATTCGAGTAGAGCACATACATTAATTTTACGGTCGAACTGTAAATATATGAACAGTAATCCAATCCTTATACAGAACGGTAAAAACTAGTAATATAAAATTATGTAATTCACTTTTACAGACTCCCAAATAGTTTTATAAAATTCAGTAATTAAATACATTTACTGTTCAAAAATGTTCTTATAAAAAATAATTACAGTCAATTGCATAGTTAATTAAATCTCCTAATTGCACTGTAAAGTGGCACTGATTCATAACGAAAATTAACTGCGTAACATTGTTCAAAGCGTTAAATAAGCGTGCCATTAAAAACGTTTAAAAGATAAATGTAATTATATATTTCATTTGAAGAGAATATTTTTCGGCTAATAGGGTGTCCCAAAAAAAACTATATACTCTTTATAGCATCATATATTTTATAATTTAAAAAAAACCAAACAATATATTGTTATAGCAATTGCCAATGAAAGGTAAATTAGTAATCTAAGTGATCAAAATGTTATAGCCAGTTGTTTGCATATAAAATTTAATTAACTACGCCAAGTGCTCAAAATGTTCTCCGGCGGCATGAATGCACTTTTGAATGCGTCGACTAAACCTGGCCTTGTTTTATCAAAGGCCTTGTAATGGCGAAGCCTATGGACCGAACGTAGTCTAGTCACTCACTAGCTTGCTTCGGACTTAGCCTACGCACTCATTCCACGATACAAACTCTACAGCATTCAACTTTATTCAGTTCAGCAAAAGAACCCATGTTGCGCAAACGTTTGACACTGGAGCAACGAAAAAGTGTTCTGAAATGGTATTGGAAATTTAAGAATGTGTCCGAAGTCCAGCGGCAATGGATCCGGGAATTTGGTACAAAGCCACCGACACGTCTCGCCATTACAAGCATCCGTGACAAGTTTGAGGCAGAGGGATCTGCTCAAGATATGCACAAGCGAAGATCTGGACGACGCAAATCAAGTGCGAGTGATGAAAACTCCGTTTTAGTGTTGCAAAAATTTAATCGATCACCACAGAAATCAGTTAGGCAATGCGCCCGTGAGACCGGAATCAGCAAATCAGGTGTTCACCGGATTTTAAAGTCGGCAAAATGGAAAAGCTACATTCCAAGTCTGTTACACGCCATGACTGAAGATGACCCTGATCGCAGACTCGAATTTTGTAAATGGTTTCAGTCAATGGAAGCCGAAGACGTACAGTTTGCCAACAAAATCGTGTGGTCTGATGAAGCTACCTTCAAGCTGAATGGCAAAGTAAATCGACACAACTGCAGGTACTGGTCACTTGATAATCCACACAACTGCAGGTACTGGTCACTTGATAATCCACACGTTTATGTGGACGGATAAGTGGCAGATGCAATTTAACGTAGATAAATGTAAAGTTTTGCATATAGGTTCTCGCAACAATAATTACGTGTACACGATGGATGATAGGGATTTAGCGAGCGTTGACGAGGAAGTAGATTTAGGCGTACGCGTAACTAAAGATTTAAAGGTTAGGAACCAGTGCCTGGAGTCTTGCGCAAAAGCTAATAGGATGTTAGGCTTCATAGCGCGTAATTTCGAATTTAAATCGAAGGATATTATATTGCCCCTTTACAAGTCCCTAGTCAGGCCTCATTTGGAATATGCCGTTCAATTTTGGTGCCCGTACTTGCGTGAGGATATTGATAGGTTAGAAAGGGTTCAGCGTCGTGCCACGAAACTTATTCCGGCATTGCGCAATAAGCCTTATGAAGATAGGATTAAAGTGTTAGACTTGTATTCACTCGAAACTAGGAGATTAAGGGGGAGCTTATTGAAGTTTTCAAAATCGTTAATAACATCGATAACGTAAATTTTGACAAATTGTTCACTTTCGATAATAGTAATACTCGCAATAACGGATTCAAGTTGCGTGGCAGACGTTTCATTACTAATATCGCTAAAAACTTCTTTACGTTTAAAGTAATTGATAAATGGAATAATCTTCCCGCGTCAGTCGTTCATTCTACCAGCGTTAATGTGTTTAAGAACCGTCTTGACAGACATTTTAAAAATATTAACGTTGTTTAAAATTAAAAAAGAAAGTTAACAACAGGAGCTCTGGTGGTGGTGCTCGAGGATGAGTCTGTTGACGATGAATGCCAGCTTGTGACATGCCAGCGTGTGATGCCAGCAATAAAAAAAAAAAAAAAAAAAAATTAGACTAACACGAATGTAGATGTAGCTCATAGCGTAAACTAACCCACTTTTTGTTTAACTTTACCTACTTTTTTTTTTTTTCTTATCCTCCTTACTTTGCATGTCTCTAACTCTTTTCTTGCATGTTTGTAGTTTGCATGGTATGACAGTGAGTTAAGACTGTGTTTGCATGGTTTGTAAGCGTTCTTATTTTACTTCTTTTCATCTTTCACCCCTCTCCTATATTCTCCGACTATTTTTCTGACTTGTCGGCAGTGGCCGGCGGATGATGATGGTGAGACTTTTTCCCTCTTTTTCTGAATGAATGTTAACCCACGAATGATAGGTGTTGCTCCTTACTTAACCCCTTATTCTCCTCTCTTCTCTTAACCCCCTACTCTCTCCTTTCTCTCGGGCTAGCCTTAGAGTGGATCTTAGGGTCTTTGTTAGCCTTAGCTTCTGTAGATCTGTAGATCATCCAGGGGTTTGGTTGGACCATTTTTCTTTAATGGGACAGTTACCGGTGCCGCATATCTCGACATGCTGCGGACAGAAATTATACCTGCAGTTCGGAAGTTGTTTGGAAACGACGACTTTTACTTTCAACAAGATGGAGCTCCCCCTCATTATCATTGTGATGTCAGAAGGTACCTCGATGAAACGTTGCCTAACCGTTGGATAGGACGAAGAGGAAGCGTTGAGTATCCTCCACGTTCACCGGACTTGACTCCACTTGATTTTTACTTGTGGGCTACCTGAAGGATGCAGTTTATGGTACAAGACCTGCAACACTCGAACACCTTAAGGATGCAATTAGAGAAAAGTGCGGGACCATCACAGCATCCACATTAGTCCATGTCTGCGAATCAGTTAGTCGACGCATTCAAAAGTGCATTCATGCCGCCGGAGAACATTTTGAGCACTTGGCGTAGTTAATTAAATTTTATATGCAAAGAACTCGCTATAACATTTTGATCACTTAGATTACTAATTTACCTTTCATTGGCAATTGCTATAACAATATATTGTTTTTTTTTTAATTATAAAATATATGATGCTATAAAGAGTATATAGTTTTTTTTGGGACACCCTGTATATAGTGTGTGTATATATATATATATATATAATGTAAAGAACGACGCTTGTGTAGAAGAGCGTCCGCACAAGATGAGGAGAAAGAACGAACAAATGAAAAATGAGGCACCTCCCAGGAATCGAACCCGGGACCATCCAATTGCCGTTCGGACATGCTAACCACTACACCAAGGTCCTCGATCAGTCAGAAGTCGTAATTCTCCTACATACGAGCGGAATCGAATGCCCTGAGGACGCATCTTCTCATGCGGACGCTCTTCTACACAAGCGTCGTTCTTTACAATAATTATACTGCGTGTTGTTTGCAGTTAAAAAAAAAAAATATATATATAGATATATATATATATATGATGAATAAAACCACGAAGGAAAGGACACACAAAATGGTGCTCAAGCGCTTTCGTCTAATGACATCCTCAGGAACACTGAAGTACATAAAAAGGTTAAGCCTATATATAGGTTACAGAAAGAAAAAAATAAAAATAAATAACATACATACACACACACATATATATATATATATATATACATAAATATCTATATATACAAATACATACATACATACATACATATACAATAAACAGAGAAGTAAAAATAAAAAATTAAAAATTAAAACCTTAAAGGATTACCAGTGAGGCGTACAGATTTGTAAGGAAAAATATCGATTTTTAGCACAAGATCAAATGGATTATAAAAATACAAATTTATACTGGAACTCTGCCCGGGTTTTAACACACTGCTGCCTATGGTCAGGTTTCGATATATATTTGCATTTTTTTTTTTATATATCGAAACCTGACCATAGGCAGCAGTGTTAAAACCCGGGCAGAGTTCCAGTATAAATTTGTATTTTTATAATCCATTTGATCTTGTGCTAAAAATCGATATTTTTCCTTACAAATCTGTACGCCTCACTGGTAATCCTTTAAGGTTTTAATTTTTAATTTTTTATTTTTACTTCTCTGTTTATTGTATATGTATGTATGTATGTATGTATGTATTTGTATATATAGATATGTATGTATGTATATATATATATATATATATGTGTGTGTGTATGTTATTTATTTTTTTTTTTTTTTTCTGTAACCTATATATAGGCTTAACCTTTTTATGTACTTCAGTGTTCCTGAGGATGTCATTAGACGAAAGCGCTTGAGCACCATTTTGTGTTTCCTTTCCTTCGTGGTTTTATTCATCATATACAGTATATATGGTAACCTTAGCTCCCGCCCGAATTGTTCATTCTGACGAAGGTCAAGCTTTTCACTCCACCTTAGACCTACAGTTTAACGTGGAATCCGAGCAGCCCAGCGTCTTAACCACTAGGCCATCCAGGGTACCCATTTAGCTACCAACCACTTTCTTTTATTGTGTAGAAGGATGAACAGCTGGGTTTTGCTGTGCGCCGGCTGCCGTCACCGGGTCTCGATCCCGGAGCCAATGGATTCGTAGTCAGCGATGCTAACCACTACACCACCGAGGCGCATATATAATATATATATATATATATATATATATATATATATATATGTACAGGGTGGGCGGAAAGTAGCTCCCTAATTTAAATTACATATAAATTATGTATAAATTGTGATTGTATTGTTATATTGTTATGGTGTGTTCTCTAAAGTGGAACAATTGTAACGGTAATCTTTTTTTCTCTAAAGTGTTCGCTTTGTGTTCTCTAAAGTGGTACAATTGTAACGTTCATTTTTTTTTTTCATTTCAGATTGAAGGGTAACATGGCTGAGCGTTTAACACTGCAGGAGCGTGCCCAGTTGGCGGCACGGTACGAAGTTTGGCAATCTGTCGTTCGAGTTCAAAGATGGTGGCGGGCCATTCACGGACCACGTGCCCAAGTGGACCCGAAAACAATCAAGAACTGCCACTCGAAGCTCATGACCACGGGGTCTGTGGCAGATGTTCGAAGATGTGGTCGCCCTTCGACATCCAGGGCCCAGGAGACGGTGCAGGCAGTTCAGGAAATGTTCGCACGGAGTCCACGAAAGTCAACTCGCCAGGCAGCTCGGGGAAGTAGACTCTCCCGCTACTCAGTGCGAACTGTGCTGAAGAAGGAGCTGAACTGGCGTGCGTGGAAGCCGCATTACTGCCAATCTCTCTCGGACGAGGACTGCGACATTCGCATGGAGTTCGGGGAAATCATGCTGGCTTGGCATGAAGACTGGCCCCATCTCTTCCGCAACATCCTCTGGAGCGACGAGGCGGTGTTCCACGTCGGAGGCTTTGTCAACCGCCACAATTGCCACTACTGGGCAGGAGAGGATCCCATGGTTACCGCTGAAAAACGGCAGAATCGGTTCAGTGTAACGGTGTGGTGTGGTATGACCTCAGATCAGGTTGTGGGCCCGTTCCTTCTGCGCAACACCATGAATGCTGAGCGGTACCTTGCTATGTTGCGAAACGAGGTCTGGCTGGTTGTCAGCACATGGGAGAACATCGACGATCTGATATTTATGCAAGATGGCGCCCCTCCGCCCTTCGCTCTTGTTGTCCGTGAGTGGCTGGATGCCCACTTCCCTGGGCGTTGGATGGGTCGTCGTGGTCCACATCAATGGCCAGCCAGGAGCCCCGACTTGACACCGTGCGACTTCTTTCTTTGGGGGTGGGTAAAGGAAGAAGTCTACCGCACCAAACCGAGGACATTGGAAGAACTGGAGGACCGAATTCGGGAAGTCATGTCCTCCATCCCGCCGGAGTTCCTGCTAAAGTCAGTGGACGCCATTCCTGGGCGGCTCCAGAAGCTGGTGGAAAGAGTTGGAGCCCACATTGAATTTTAGAGAAAACCTACCATGTATGCCTACCTTACCTTTTCATATTATTTCTTCTGAAATAAATGGATAATATACGTATTTTTTTACCAATCCAAAATAGGGAGCTACTTTCCGCCCACCCTGTATATATATATAGCCTTTTGCTGGCCCTCCAACACTCTAATGCAATGGTTAATCGGTATTCTCAATCTTTCATCTACTCAACCGGTCAACTCTGGAGCAATCTTCCTCAATCCATCTTTCCCTCTGTCTTTGGCCTCCAAGCTTTCAATCGCAGAGTGTCCAGACATCTCGAAAACGATGGACCTTAATTTTGGATATCTCCTTGTCCTTCTATTGGAGGGGGAACAATTTTTTCCTTTGGCCCCTCCTTCTTCCATAAAAAATAGGAAGAAAAATTCTAGGATAATTTTCCTTACGTAGATTGAAAGGACAACTCTGTATGAAATTATTTTTCCTTAAAGAATCAGGCAATGATTAGCATAATTAGGCAGTTGCTAACTAAGAGGACTTATAATAGGTTTCTTAACGAAAAACATCAAGAATACGCGAGAGGGTACGCGAGAGGTCAACAAGGGGTACGTAAAACAATAAAAAAAAATTTTCATTAAAAATAAAATTACGTTTTTTTATTTAGACAAAAATATAATGTTGCCGCCATGGAAAGGGTTCACATTTATTCAAACTGATTTCGGCTCTCTCCTTCTTATATATTAGGAGGGGAGGGGACATTTTTACGGGCGCTCACCCTTGGCCCCTCGTTCCTGCATAAAAAGATATATATTAAATATAGTAAAAATATTTTATTTTGTTTTATATTTTTAATATTGAATAGAGTTATAATATTAAGTTTTTCGTAATATTGTGGCACGAATTTATTGACACCCGGTGAAACAGGGTTAGTAAAATAGAGGAGGGGTACGTCAACAGCAAATCATTATCTAAGGGGGCGGGGGCTTAGCCAAAAAATTTTGAGAAACACTGCTCAAGAAGATACGAATGTACAAAATGTACAAAAGTTAAAGGAAAATGTCGATTACTTAATTTCCCACATGGCATCACTCCCATTCCTATTTGTTGTCCGAAAATGGGAATGTCGCTGTGAGAATTCCAGGTTTGGGAACGGACGAAAAAAGGTTGTGATGCAATTGCAGGCCGGAGAGATATTTTTTATGAAAAGTTAACTCAAATTAAGTGGGAAATCCTATTGTTGGAAATCTTATTGTGGGAAATCCTATTGTGGGAAATCTTATTGTGGGAAATCTTATTGTGGGAAATCCTATTGTGGGAAATCCTATTGTAGAAATGGAAATTAATCATGAGAAAATTTTATTTTAAACAAAAGAATTGTTGGGATTTTAGACGAACAAAGTAGTGTAGTAAAAATTATGAGGAATTTTGTTAAAATTGAACTAAATAAGTGATTTCGTTTATATTAAAATCATACCAGATAATATAACATATATTAACACACATAAGATAATATAATACATATATTAACATACATAAAATAATATAACATATATTAACACACATAATACATATATTAACACTCATAAGATAATATAATACATATATTAACACTCATAAGATAATATAATATATATATTAACACTCATAAGATAATATAATACATATATTAACACTCATAAGATAATATAATACATATATTAACACACATAAGATAATATAATACATATATTAACACATAAGATAATATAACATAATATTAACACACATAAGATAATATAACATAATATTAACAAACATAAGATAATATAACATAATATTAACACATATAAGATAATATAACACAATATTAACACATATAAGATAATATAATACATATATTAACACACATAAGATAATATAAACCAAATTTATTTTCAAATAACATAATTCATTTAGTTCAATTTTAACGAAATTGTACCTCATAATTTTGTTAAATTAAAATGCAGCAAATTTATTATTTAAATTAAAAAAAAAAAAAAAAAATTCTGGGTGATGGATCAATTTGAAAATTGCCTTCCTCGAAATTTTCACCTTCGAATTTCTCATTTTGGAGTGAAGACTTAAATGGAAATGACATTGAGTGAGAAGAGATTGATGCATATAATAGATTTTCCCTTTCTCATTTAGTGAATTCGGAGTATTAAGATCGTTTGCAGGACATCGTCTTTTATGCTTCCCGAGCAAACCGAATCAAACTTTCATTAAAATTATTCAGGCTTATTTAATTTTTTTTTTGAGATGTTCAAGTTAACTCGGGGAAGTTAATTTCTTCGTAATTATAAATTATAAATGGATGGTAGATATAATTAACCATTTTAACATCCCACAGTTTCCTCCTTAAACTGAAAAATGTTAATCAACTGGTGCGTAAATTTAACGCTTTGAGCTGTTGAAAGGTTAATATTATCATGTGAATTGTCTTACATTAGTAAAGAATACATTCATCTTAAGGATTTGCATATGTGCCCCTTCAAGGATATGATTGCACGAGCCTAAACTCTTGAATATAAATTAGTATTCATCCATGTATGTATGTATGTATGCATGCATGTATGTATGCAGTATGTTTGTGTGTATGTATATGTATGTATGTATGCATGTGTGTAGTAGGTTTGTGTGTGTGTATGTATGTTGTAGGTTTGTGCGTATGTATGTATGTACGTATGTATGTAGTATGTATGTATGTATTTATGTATGTATTTTACACGTTTATTGTGTTTTTAATGTTTATGTATGTATGTATGTATCTTCTCCGCTATCTATCTATCTATCTATCTATCTATCTACCTATCGATATACAGCTCTGACCAAAAGAGTTGCAAAACCTTGGAATCTGTACGTGTTTTTTTTTTTGGTGCTTCACTCGCGTCACTACGAGAGAGGTTTAAATGACATCATTATTATTATCATTATCATCATTATCATCATCATTATTATTATTATTATTATTATTATTATTAAATTTACATCTATAAAGCTTCTTTTATGCATAGATTTTATAAGAAAGCATCACGAAAACTAATTGCCACATATATGCAACTTTGGTGAAATGCTTTGCATCACTCAAGAATATGATAATAAAAACCCACTCTAATAGACAGAGTTTATTTCCACAACAGTTTCGATGGCCACTGGCATCCTCTTCGGGTGGAGGATGCTATTGGGCATCGAAACTGTTGTGGAAATAAACTCTGTCTATTAGAGTGGGTTTTTATTATCATATTTTGACCTTCACGTAGAAAAGTGAATTTTTTTGCATCATTTAAGAACATTTTAAATTTGGCTGATGAAGTCAAATAAAACTTGCAATACTACTTTTAAGTAATGACGTACCGTTCATTTATTGACTTTCATACTACTGAATTTTCATACTTTCTACTTTAAATATATTTATGAAGAAACTGCAAAAAAGAAATAAAAAGTATGACGTATTAAATCTAATATAGAAAATGAGAATTACACCAAATCATCTTGACGAAGTTTACAAATTTTGACAAACGTTACTAAATTCATCATCAGTATTCAAAATACATCGATGACGTTATAAATAATTTCTGTTAATATTTCTCTTATTTGTTTAACGAGAATATCACGACTTAACCCTTTTGCAAAAAGGCCGATTTCGCTAAAAGGCGAAATGTTACGGCCTTTTAGCGAAATCGGCCTTTTTGCAAAAGGGTTAAGTCGCGATATTTTCGTTAAACAACGAAAATATCACGACTTAACCTAATCAATCGTCAAGGGCGGACAGTTGACCTAACTGGGCATTCAATTAACCTAAATCGGTTTATTTTTTGGCAAAAAGGACGATTTCGCAAAAAGGCCGTAACATATATATTAAGGCATTATTACCTTAAAAGCACGAGAGCTTTAGAGAAAGTCGCTCTGCACTGTGGTCTGTACCATAAGAAAATATCACCGTTCCGTCGTTGGAATCTGTTTCTGGTTTTGTTTAAAGGCTTTTTGACCTCCTTACGGAATTAGCAGGCTCTGGAATTTCGTATACAGTACAGAAAATTTCAACAAGAAATTGTCCTTACTTCAAATATATGCAAGGTTCGTTAAGGACGAGAATTTGTCCTCTTCTATTTTCGCTCCGGCTTAATTCTGTCTCTCTCTTCTCTCTCTCTCTCTCTCTCTCGACAGATTCTTCTAATGGTCGCGCTTTCCCTTCTCTAAATAAACCTTATAAGATGAATTTTCAGAGTTGCGGGGCAAAAAATTTCACCCCCTTAATAAATATTTCCCCCCTGAAAAAAATTACTGATGGTAACATTTTAGTTTTGCTCTTAAAATTTTATTATTTTCGCGAAAATACTAAAATATTTAAAAAAAACAGTAATTATAATTTTTTTAGTAATAATACATACGTAACTTTTATACCGTGGCGGGTATTTGCTTTAGAACATAATTTCTATAATGAGATACAGTTAAAATTTAAAAATTCACAATTAGGACGCAAATAGTCAGTTGATTCACAGATTTTCGCTTAATATTAATTTAGAAAAGAATGTAAGCTTAATTTTAATTTTATGATCATAATTTTAATTAGTTAAACTTCGGGAAAAGGATAATGTGGAGAGGAAGATAATGTGTAGGATAGTGTGGAGAATATTGTGGAGAGTGAGACTTCAGTGTTTTTAATATCTGTTACGTACGTGAAGAACTTCCTTGAAATTCCTTATATTTTCTTATTTAAAATCCAGAGTTGGTCATTGAAAGCTTTCTTTGATTACTAAAAACAAAAATATAATAATTAGTAAATGGGGAGAGCCAGAAATTACCATAGCGTTCAGGACAGACTAATGCGGCCTATTGAACTAACCCCTGGATTATTTTTATCAGCCTCAACTGAAGTCGAACCCCCGACCTCAGTGTCTTTAGGGAAACGGTGTTATACCCAGTGATTCAAGGTGAATTGTAACAATTTAAGAGAAGGTCTATTCTTAGCATTCGTAAATGTAACAAAAATATCAAGGCTAAAAATGCATAGTGCTTATATTTGTATTATATGCCTCTTTCTCATCAAGGTAAGCACACTGGCACACTGATATATATGAGGCCCTCCTCGGAAGAAGTGGCTAAGCGACAAAACTAAAAAACGCCAGTAAACGCAGTTAAAGTTGTACCAAATTCCTGGAAGCGTCTCGTATGATTTTGAGTAGGACTGCCTCAGAATTTTTAAATTAAGCAAATGGTTATCTGGAATTTATCTTTGAAGGAAATCTGTCATAGTTGTTGATGGCAGAGCAAGAAAATTTTGTACAGAGAGAATTAGAGGTGTTAAAAACGCGCGTTTTCTCAAAACTAAAATGCTAAAATGAGTTCCTCTCAAGAGCAATTTGAGAATAAAGAGTAAATCTGTTTATTCACTCAATTATTAAAGAATATACACCCAGAAAAACATTTAGTCAAAATAAACCAAATATTTGGTGAAATACTATCCAGCCAATCCAGATGCATGGTTAAAGCCAACCATATTAAGTTTGCACCAACGATTTAACTCGTTAAAAAAAACATAAACATGGTTGGTGCAAATCGAGTATGATTGGCTTTAACTATTTCGATTGATTTACAATTATTTGCTTCTATACAGTATTTGGTTGAATTAATCAAGTATTTTTCTCGTTCACGCACACT
>JAJOZX010002467.1:250000-282500 GCA_023014485.1 Bathynomus jamesi | reverse complement strand
CATTTTATTGAAATCAGATTTTCATTTTTAAAATTTGGACGTTTTCCAGTTTATGTACCGTTTTCTACAGTACATTACGTACAGCATAGTAAACATCCTGTGCCCAAGTGACGAAAGTTATAATGTGGGTTAGGTTAGGTTACGTTAGGTTAGGTTAGGTTAGGTTATCAAGAACTCATTTTTGATCACTCATTTTTGATCTGAAAAGAAGCAAAAATAAATTATATGAAAAACGGTACACAAACTGGAAAAGGTCCTAAAATTTTGGTTTTAATTCGCGTTGGTGTATGATTGTACATTAAAAAAATTAGACCACTTCTAATATTTTTTTCTTTAAGTGTGAGAGGCTGAAAAGTGGAGGTTGAAACGCTCGTCACCGTTTTGTATATTAGATATTTTTAGTAAGTTTATTCTTTGATTTTTTTGGTTTTTGATATTTGATATTTTTTATATTTACGATATTTAATGATGACTTTGTTCGCTATTATATCTTTTGCTCCAACAATCATTAATAAAAATACGGTATACGACGTCTTCCATTTTATTAAAAAGTTACATTAAATTTAAAATTTTAGTTGTTACGTATAATTTTTTAAGATTTTCTGTTAAAAAATTTGTAACGTTGTTACATTATGTAAAAATAGGAAGAGATTGTAGACACCAGTCGACCAGGGAAATACTCCGTGGCGGACGTTAAGCAGGAGACAGGGAGTGCTTGAACTCCCGTTTCTTCTGTCATTGTCCTCCTTAGCTGATCTTTTACCGTGTTTCATCTACCCTGTGAGCAGTCCAACATGCTCTCAAACACACGCTTCTCTCACTATTCTTCACTACCCATACATGCATCTTACACACTTTATATTTAAAGGAAACCTTAATTAAGTATATGTTATACAAATTCTTTTGTTCGTGACCTTTATGAAACACGTCAACATTTCATTCCTTTGATCACTGCAGAAGTTTTCAAATTAAATAAATATCCCTTTCAATCAAGTCTTCTTCTTTGTGTATGATGCACCCAATGAAATTAATTAACAAAGAAATGAGTAACTAATTCATAAATGTACAACCTTTATTGAAAATGTTTTACACTGTCACGCAATATTTCCACCTTCCTGAACTGCGTTCGTGTAATTTTTCATGACGTTCTTATCTATTTTCGCTTTGAACATGAAATACAAATGTGATGAATTACGGATGATACCCCTAATTTTATTTTATTCCGTAGCTCAGTGGTATAACACCATTTCCTTATAAGCAAAATGAAGACACTGAAGTCGTGGGTTCGAATCTAGGTAATAATAACGCAGGAGTTAGCGCAATAGGTCTCATTAGTTGGTCTGAGCGCTATGCCAGTTTCTGACCCTCCTGACTGTTTTTATTATTATTATTATTATTATTATTATTATTATTATTATTACCCCGATATTATCATGAAAGGTAACAGTGGATCACTGAGGGTACGGTGTACTTTATTTCCAATGGTAATTCCAATGTATGTATCATTTGCATGGATAATGGGAAGTAGGCTTCTAGATAATAAATGTATGTATGTGATGAATGATTCTGAAGTTTGGATCTTCTGGTGTTCCTCAGAGTTCCAATTTGGTTCTCACTTTGTTCTTCTCCATGTAGTAAATTATATCCTTTTGAACGAGACGAATCTAATTATTACTGTGCAGATGATACAACTGGTCATAGCTCTTCCAAAGTTCCAGCTGCCTCTGCTCTTGCTAATATAATTAGATGGCTGAGTGGAGATCATAGAAAATACAGTGAATTAATTTCCTCTTTGCCATCATTAAAATTTAGAAATAGCCTTTATATTCAAATCTCTTAATATGTATCCAAATTCGATATGCTTCCTACCCTTAGTTTTTAAGATTTTAAGTTTTCGAACACACACACACACACACACACACACACACATACATATGCAGACCCACAATGAAAAATAAAAAGCGATTCCAAGGTTTTTCACGTATTAAACAGTACACCTCGTCAGGGAATGAATACTCGAAAGGCCGTGGGATCACTTTTCATTTTTCCTTGTGGGTGTGCATCGTTTATTTATATCACGTGTTTAATTGTGAAATTCATCCCATTTATATATATATATATATATATATATATAATGTTAAAATCATTAAACTAATTTGTCAAATCACTTTGGTTCTGAAATATATAGCGTGGTTAACATGACTGATAAGCCCATCAAAAGAATTAAACTGTTCTCAGTTGGTCAACCTGACATTTACCATAACAGTCTTACGGACGATAAAGGTTGTCATGCCTCATATGATCAGTGTCTTTAACCTTCAATAAAGTCAAAGAAAACCAGGACTGTGTGCTCAGGTTAGGGAGAAAATTTGTAAATAGTTGTTTAGACAATTTAGGAAGTCAAATGATTTTTAATAGCGAAAATCATGTCCTCTTGATTTATAATCTGTTAGCTTTGACTCTCTCTTTTTTTTCATTTTTTGTGTACTGCGGATTGTAAATTTCTTTCAGAAAGTAGATGTTTGCCGAATATTACAGGGATCAACCTCAGTACGAAAAACCGTGACTTTAGCATGAAACGCGATATTTCACGAATCTAAAAATATATTAAGACCATTTTCTTCAAATGTTTAAGAGTATAGTTACTGTTTATGCTTGATGCTACGGGAATTCTACAGGTGTACAGTATACGCATCTTCGATAAAAAGCGCTTTTAAGAGATAACATTCGGGCGTAAATGTAGTAATAGTACAAATATCGTATAATTTGGCTGTTATTAACATATGTGTGCACGAGGAAACTAAGAACACGCCTGAACGTTGTTGCGTCGCGTCGTGGCGTCGTGTCAGCTTGTTGCAAGAAGGTGAAACGCCATCACAATGCTCTCGCCCGAACAGACTTAAGCGTCATACGAAAATACACACGTCTGAAAGGATAAAAAAACTGTCTGGTGTCAAAACTTATAAATTAAGTAACTGCGCGAATGCCCAAGAGCACTCCTGCCACAACGCAAGGTACTCGAAGACACGCCGCGGATGTTGATTAAGTCACCTTCAGTCCCATGTTAGCTAAAAGAAATGACGCCACGAGGTGACACTTAACGTGACGCTTCGACGCGAAAGTGTGTTTATACACTCATAATTCATAACTAGAATAAATTTAACAAGTGCGGTAAATCCATATTAAATTGGTACCTCACTTTTAGCGTGCAGTGATTTTATATAATTTCAGAGAGTTCTTGGAAGGAGTCTTTGGGTTTGACAGTTCCGATAATTCGTTCTAATTAACTAAAACTGCACGATAATATCTCATTCATTTAATGCTGAAATTACTGGAATGACTTTATATCATTAACAATCCCTTCAGTTAGATTGCTTACTTAAAAAAAAAAAACCAAAAAAATATATATATATATAATTTTTTTAAGCAAGCAACCTAACTTAATATATATATATATACACACACACACACAGTGCGTTCGAAAAGTCTCTCCGCAGTGCTATGTTAAACGCAAAGGAAATTGAAAAACTACAATGTTTTCTCTGAACCATGATTTAGTGATTTTATTACAGAACCTTTTGATTTTACAACAAGTGTTCAAAGGGTTTTCCACCATTTTGCGGGCACAGAGCAACTCGTCTACACTTGTTGTCAAACACTTTTTCTAGAGTGTTGGTTGACTGCGGAGAGACTTTTCGAACGCACTGTGTGTGTGTGTGTATATATATATATATATATATATATATATATATATATATATATATATATATATATATATATATATATATATAAATAAACCGTCGCTGCATTCATAGTTTTAGTGAAAGTGTGAAGAGTTAAACATCTTTTTGCATGGAGCACCATTCCATACGCCCATTTCAGGATAGGGGCAGCTCGCAGCAGCATTGACAAACAAATAGGGGGGGTCACAGTATTTATGAGGTTTTCGTACGTGGCTCATCACCACTAAAAGCAACAATGCTCTGTGTTAATCAAGTCCAAAGAACATCCATATTCGTATTAAATTGATTGCAATTTTCGTTAGTTTGTATTGCAGATACCTTCAGTTATTATAAGTCTTAGTGCATGATTCTTCACGAGCAAGATGCACCGCAAGTTTGCGTTTCCTCTCTAAGGCAGCACAAGTTTACCTGCATCAATCACAGCCACATTCATACGACATTAGGCTTGCTCTACACAAACTGAACCAAGAAACACAAGTATTCGCAATCGCAAACCGTCCGTATCTAGGCCTGTAGTTTGTTTAGAATATTATATATATATATATATATATATATATATATATATGGATGGAAATAAATGTTTTCATTCTGAAAAGGAACCGTGTTTGTATAGCTAAGAAAGCTAGTATATATATATATATAATATATATATATATTATATATATATATATATATATATATAATATAATATATATATATACAGGGCGTCCCAAAAAAATGTATACACACTTTAACAGCTGATAGCTCAATTGATGTTTCTTTCTTTCCAAGTTAAACCCATTAGAATTAATAATGGCAGTCAGACTAAGCTTTGAACAAAGGAAATTCATTCTAAAATGCTACTGGAAGTGTGAAAACGCAGTTGAAGTGCAAAGACAGTTTAGGAGGGAGTTTCAAACAGATCCACCAACGCGACTTACCATCACTCGAATTAGAGATAAGTTTGAAGCCGATGGAACTGTTCAGAATGTCCACAAGAAGCGTTCCGGAAGACCACGGACATCGACAAGCCCCACAAAGCAAGAAAGAGTACTGGAAACGTATCACCAAAGTCCAAGAAAATCTGTGCGGCAAGCGAGTCGTGAGGTAGGAATTTCAGAATCGTCTGTCCAACGCATTTTGAAGCGCTGTCAATGGAAAAGTTACTGTACATTCCAAGATTAGTCCATGCTATTAATGAAGATGATGATCCGGACCGAAGAGTGGAGTATTGCGAGTGGTACTTGGCACGATGTGGATGTGGATTGGACGAAGGGGTTTTGTAGAATACCCTCCGCGTTCACCAGACCTCACACCACTGGACTTTTTTTTATGGGGATACTTAAAAGACAAAGTCTACGCTATAAAACCTGCAACAGTCGCTGAATTGAGAGCAGCCATTGAACGAGAATGCACACAAATACCAAACGAAATGTTTCGTGATGTTTGCGATTCCATTGCTTCGCGTTATCAGCAGTGCCTGGACCAGAACGGACGTCAGTTTGAAAACAGGCGTTGACAAAACAATTAAATAATGTCTGTAGATTCTATTACATTTTGAAAATGAAATGTATTTTAATAAACACTGCCTTTATAAGTATTTAAAGTGTGTATACATTTTTTTGGGACGCCCTGTATATATATATATATATATGTTACAGTCAAAGTGTGTAACCAGCCATTTCGCGTAATGGCTGAAACCTTTAGTCATTTCGCGAAATGGCTGTTTGACTTAGTCATTTCGCGAAATGACTAAAATCTTCAGCCATTACGCGAAATGGCTGAAATTCCAGCCTGGTCATTTCGTACAAGATCATTTGCCCGGTTAGGTCAACTGTATGCCCTTGACAATTGGTTAGGTTAAGTTGTTATTTTCGTTAGTTTTAACGAAAATAACACGACTTAACCTAACCAATTTTCAAGGGCATACAGTTGACCTAACGGGGCAATAACCTAACTGGGCAAATGATCTTATAAGTTTTGTGTTATTTTCGTTAGTTTTAACGAAAATAACACAACTTAACCTAACCAATTGTGAAGGGCATACAGTTGACCTAACCGGGCCGTCAATGGCGGACATCGGAATAACATTGAAGGCCCGGTTAGTATTTGAAAACCTCTATATTGAAAATTCAAATGTGTTCAAATGTGTATTTGAAGAGTGTTTCTCACTTATTTGAACAAACCTGTGAATGTATATATGTTTTAGCAGATTTAGTTAGTTAAATAAAGTTTCCAATTTTATTGTGATGTTTGTTATTTCTATGAATTCATGACAAAAATCATTTTAGCCATTTCACGAAATGACCAAGGTGGAATTTCAGCCATTTCGCGTAATGACTGAAAATTTTAGTCATTTCGCGAAATGACCAAGTGAAACAGCCATTTCGCGAAATGACTAAAAGTTTCAGCCATTATGCGAAATGGCTAGTTACACACTTTGACTGTAACATATCTGTTGACTTAACATGGAAAAAATTATATTTGTAAATTCAAACTGAATAAAATTTAAAGAAGAATACTTTGTATGGTCGAATAACCTTAAAAAAAAACAACAGAATAAAACTCGGAAAAGCTTTTAATACCTTAATTTTTCTTATTTTGCAGTCATAATTTCAATGTACGAGTATATATATATATATATATAATTAAGCAGGAAGGAGGGACCACCATATATATATATATATAATATACACACACACACACAGTATATATATTCCGAAATCTTTTTTGAAAGTAGTATTGAAAACAGGACATACGAATAATATTTTTGAAGTCTAATTTCTTTACCTCATTCAGTATTCACTTAGTATTCTCTTCTTGGTTTTATTCCCTTGAGTATTATATATATTTTTATGTTATATTCGCTTGTTGTTTTTTATTATGTTTATTGTATGAGAATACTTACATACTCATGAATATGTAAAGCCACAGAATGTACAAGAGACCTTACAAAACTGATACTAGAATTTTGTCACATAATATACTGTAAAGTCTGTTTATTTAACTTTTCGAAATCTCGTTCAACGCGGGATACTTAAAGGGGAGAAAACAGACATAAGCCCTTGGACTTTGGGCCTGAGTTTCGCCGCGCCCTCTGTTGACGTTCGGCGGAGTCGCATTCACAATGGATGAAGGAAGAGGGTTTCTCATTTTTCTTTGCCTCTCCAAAATCACAAAACTGTTTAGGCATCACCTACAAACTGAAATAACGCAAAATTTGACTGTTTGAAAGGGCATTATATATATATACCCAGTAAGAAATGGGGCATTTATTAAACGTTAGTAACACGTTTACGACGTGTACGAAACGTCCCATTTAATGCTACGTATAAACATTCCTTTTAAACACTAAAAAATGAGAGTAACGAATGGTTTTTATGTTAATAAATGGACTATGCCCATTTAATTAGGGCATTTCCGAGTGCACACAGTATATACCCTCTACAGCTACGTCATGACCACGTGGCAACACCGTTTCTCGCTAGAGCAGCGACGTTAAGCGATATTGGGTCTGCTAATTAGCAGGAAAGGTGACCGTCCTTTGGAGTACAGATAATGTAGTGACCTGTATATGGGTCGGATTCCACGTCAAGCTGTAGGTCCCCTTTATCATATGACCTATGTCGTTAAAAAGGAGGTAAAACAACTTCAAAAGCTGCATACATTCTAAACGTAAATGCAATTTTTTTAATTTATTTAGTAATTTTTGGCTTTAATACATATTGTATATTTCTCTGATATTAACGTTAAGCTTAATATTAACTATAAAATGAGATGAGAATATAGTTAACTAAACAGTTTAATATAACTAACAAATAATTTAACTGAAGCCGCCAGATTATATATATATATATATACACACACACACACACACACACTGTATATGTGTGTGTGATGAATTTCACAATTAAACACTTGAAAGAATAAATGATGCAAATCCACAAGAGAAAAGGAAGATGATTCCAAGGCCTTTCGTGTATTCGTGTATTCCTTGACGAGGTGTACTGCTAAATACTCGAAAGAACTTGGAATCATTTTTCCTTTTCCCTTGTGTGTTTGCAGTTTATATATATATATATATATATATATATATATATATATATATACACACTGTATGTATATATATTATGCAGGAATGAGGGGCCAAGGGCGAATGTCCACAAAAACGATCCCTTCCCTAATAGAAGAATAAGAAGAGAGCCAAAAATCAAGGTCCAGAGTTTTCGATATGCCTGGACACTGCGTTTGAAAGATTGGAGGTCAGAAACAGTGGGAAAGATGGAATGAGGAAGGGTGTTCCAGAGTTGTCCAGTTTAGTAGATGAAATATGAAAATACCAATAAACCCCCGCGTTATATATATATATATATATAATATATATATATATATATATATATATATATATATATATATATATATATGTTAGGCTCAAACAACGAAATCAGTCAGTGAGCAAAAAAAACGACCACAACGTGTTGTGGACACAGCAAAATATCCAGGAAGCGAAATAAGAATATTTTTCGCGTCGTGTGTTTTTTTCCAACAGCCACAAGGCGTTCTCAACGGTCTCGAAATTCCAAAGCACGAAATAATTATAATTTTGCTTTGTGGCTGCCGAGTTATTGTCCACAACGCGATGTGGCAAAGTTGATATTGCCGGAACGCGATCTGAACTATATTGGTCAAGTTTCAACATGTTTGAGCTTGACGATAGCCGTATTGGGGCCTATTGTATCTCAATTGGAAAATGGCTATTGTCGAAGATACGCGTATAATGCGCTCGCGCGATCACTTGAAATTATTATTTGAAGAAAATTAACTCGTAATGCAAACGTTACTGCATAGACAAAAAGTACAAGTGCCGTTCACACGCAGTGAAGTACAATTCTAAGTGCCACAACAGGCTGAACCTCCGCTACACTTTTGTCATTTTTGCCATGTTAGTATTTTTATTTCCCAAAATAAAGCCGAATTTTGAGTTTATTTAGTATTGGCTTTTTTGTCCTTTTCTGAAGTTGGCCGACCACAAAGTTCAGATCGCGTTCGGCAATATCAACTTTGCCACATCGCATTGTGAACAATAACTCGGCAGCCACAAAGCGAAATTATAATTATTTCGTATTTTGGAATTTGGAGACAGTTCAAAACGCATTGTGACTGTTGTGAAAAACACACGACGCGAAAATTATTCTTATTTTGCTTCCTAGTTGTTTTGCTGTGTCCACAACGCGTTGTGGTTGTTTGAACCTAACACATACACACACACACATATATATATATATCCCATCTAGTGACTAGGCCAAAGCTGGGCACTTGCGGGTTTTTTTGCGGTACTGCGGTACTGCGGTACTACCGCACTACCAAACCGGTACCGCATAACGCAGTACCGCAAAGGATCGCTGAAAGTACAGCAGTACCGCTACCGCATTTTTTGCGGTACTGCGTTATGCGGTACCGGTTTGGTAGTGCGGTAGTACCGCAGTACCGCAGTACCGCAAAAAAAACCGCAAGTGCCCAGCTTTGCCCGGGCATCTACACACGAATCACACGAGTAAAATAAAATACATACGTTTTACGAGTCTATCCCGTTTTTTTAATTTACTTTTTTTTATAATTTGGAAAACTTTCAAATTAGAGATAAAAAAACTTTTTCATTTTCTGTTTTTATTTTAATAAAAACTTTCGATAATGATTGAGATATTAGTAAATGAGATGTTATTAGTTATTAAACATGCAAATGATGTTTAAAGAGATACTTACGACGAATCAAAACTTTCACCAAAGTTTCGGAATGCTCTTCAAAACTTTATGAATCACTTGAAGTTTGTGAATAAACCCTAATTATAATACCGTCCAATCGATATATATATATATATATATATATATATATATATATATATATATATATATACGTCATCCGTTTTCTCCAAAGCGGAAATCGCTCGGAGAAACGTTGAAGGGGAAAAAAAAAAATTGTTTTCTATCATTTGATAATGTTTGCGTCAACTCGAAGGATTATTTCAATTAGTTTGCCAACTTTTTGTTTTCTTTTTTGTTGTTGTTATTTTTCTTTCACTTTGATGTAAATCCGTAAATACGCAAGAATAAAGTCTCTCGCGCGAGTTTGTTTCGTATAATTTTAGGGATTTAAGTAAATAACTGATTTTAAATGAGTTTTCCCCTTTTTTACTTGTGAATAATGGCTCATTAGAGAGGTTTAAAACCAGGAAGATGATGATATACACACATACAGTACATGCATACATATATATATATATATATATATATATATATATATATATATATATATATATATATATATATATATATATTTGTTCGAGAGTTGTGGGGGAGTCTGTGTGTGTGTGTGTGTGTGTGTGTGTGTGTGTGTGTGTGTGTGTAGGCGAATGTGTTTGTATGTATTAGTGAATGAGTAGGAAACTGGGCACTCGTGATGTCCAGAGTGTGATAATAACTCAGATTTTGAGGGGAACTAAGTAGTGTTTAGTAAAATAAATGAATATTATTTAATAAAAAATTGTTTAATAAAATCTTGGCTACGTTACGCCAGATTAGATTACATTAGTTTAGGTTAGTCGGTACCTAGGTGTTTGTGCACTGAACAGAAAACGGCCTTCGAACTCGCCTTTGCTTGCGGGTCACTTATTAAATATTTCTCTTTGTTCGATATACTAAGGTTTGGTTACGTCAAATTTGATTAAGTTTTATTAGGTATGTGTGTGTGTGTGTGTGTGTGTGTGTGTGTGTGTGTGTGCGCGCGCGCGCTTATATATATATATATGTGTGTGTGTGTGTGTGCGTGTGTGTGTGTTTTATGCACAGCGTATAGAGGAAATACCATATACTTAATGTAACAAAGAAATATTTACCAAAGGAGGAATGTAGCATTTAATATGAATTAAAAAAGAACATAATTGTATATATTTTTTAATCAAGAGTGAATACAATCTTGTTTTTGTTTTTCTTTGTTTTATCAGTTCTTTACGATACAATTCATTTGCTTTCTTTCAACGATATTTTTGTTAAAACAAAGAGTACGAATCCATTATTATATTAATTAATTAAAAAAAGGTTTAAGTAACGCTAATTACTCGTGCAAAACTTGTTTACTGACAAGACGTGCACAATATATATATATATTTATATATATATATATATATATATATATATATAAAACTATTTTTTTCTTTAATTGCTCGTAAAGACTATGATTTAATTGCGATAAAGGAATCGTGGCTTAGCACTGAAACACTTGACTTTGTAGGGGAGTGTCAAATTAGAGGTTATCGACTTTTTGTTAAAAACAGAATAGGTAGGCGAAGAGGCGGTGTTATCTTGTATATCAAAGATAATATTGCGAACGTTACAGAAGTAAAGGCCACAATTCCCGAACCGATAGATTCGACTATAGCAGAACTTAAATTGAACGACTTCAAACTTGTTGTTGCCGTTATATATAGGCCCCCTAATCAAACAGCTGATACGGACAAAGCGTTATATGGTGGATTACGATACAATGCAGGGAGACGCGGGAGGTAATCGTTTAGTTAATTTTCTGGAGGATAGCTATCTTATTCAAAAGGTTGGGGAACCTACGAGGTTGGACAGTATTTTAGATTTAGTAATAACTACGGATGATAGGCTAATCATTGATCTTCAAGTAATAGAACCGTTAAGCAATAGCGATCACAATATGGTAGAGTTTGTCCTCTCAATAAGTCACTCGAAACCAGCTAACTCGACTAAAATTCCTAACTTCCAGCACGCAGACTTTTCTAAATTTAGAAATGAATGGTCACACGTCAAATGGGTAAACGTAATGGGGATCTCCAACGCAAAAATAATATGGGAATCGTTTGAAACAGTATTTAGGACTATAAATGAGGAATGTGTACCGTGCAAGATTAAGCGTGCGAAAGTAAATAACAAGCCCTTCTGGTTTACTTCTAGAGTAGGGGATATTATAAGGAGTACAGATAGGGCTTATCGGCTACACAAGTGCGATAAAGACAATGTGCGGTTACGAAACAACTACATATCTCTAAGGCGTGAAGCAAAAAGTGTAATAAAAAAGTCCAAGCGTGATTTTGAAATCTCCATAACTCGTGACGGCAAAGAAAACCCCAAGCGATTCTTTCAATACGTCAATAATAGGAATCCAGGAAAGAGTGTCTTGGGGCGTTGAAAAATCCTGACGGAGAGCTAGTTACTGAAAACAAGTAAATGGCTACCCTGCTAAACAAATTTTTTACGTCAGTTTTTACGATAAAAGATGTAACGAATATCCCGACGGTCATAGACATAATACCTATTGACAATGGTAATACTTTAGATAATATTGTGGTTAGTGAAGGGGAGGTAATGCGCTATATTGATACAATGAAAATGCGTAAATCACCAGGGGCCGGATTCCATATATCCCATACAACTAAAAGAATTAAAAGAAAGCATTGTTGTGCCGCTAACAAAGATTTTTAATGTGTCTATTTCTGAGGGGGTGCGTACCAGATAATTTCAAGTTAGCAAATGTAACACCTATTTTTAAGATAGGCGATAAATGTGCGGCGGGAAATTATAGCCCAATCAATTTAACGTTTGTTGTGGGTAATCTACTGGAATCAATAATTAGAGATCGTATAGTCGAACACTTGGAATTGCATAACTTGATTAGAAATACGCAGCACGGTTTTAGGCGAAACAAATCTTGCTTAAGTAATCTTTTAGAATTTTTTCAAAGCGTGGTTGAAGTTTACGATAGACATCGGGCGGTAGCTGTAGTGTATTTAGATTTTCAAAAAGCGTTTGACACCGGACCGCACAAAAGACTCACTGAAAAAAACTAAGGCTCATGGAATCACTGGTGTAGTAATAAATTGGATAGAAGAGTGGTTGCGAGGTAGGAAACAGAGGGTTGTCGTTGAAGGAGCGGAGTCGTCTTGGGCTAATGTAGCCCCTTGCTTTTTCTTATATATATTAACGATTTAGATGCCGGCCTAGTCAGTACAGTTTCAAAGTTTGCGGATGACACGAAGTTGGGTGGTAGGGCAATTAATGATGAAGATAGAGGTAAAATCCAGGAAGATCTGAACAAATTCGTTGATTGGTCAGGCACATGGCAAAGGAGATTTAACGTCGATAAGTGCAAAATTTTACGTATAGGTTCACGTAACGGTAATTTTGCGTATAGTATGTCAGGGAAGGAGTTGGCAAGCGTAGAACAGGAAAAATATTTAGGAGTTATCATCACTGGTGATTTAAAAGTGGTGAAACAAAGTACAGCAGCGGTCAGTAAGGCGAACAAGGTGCTACGTTTTATAGCTCTGAATTTTGAGTACAAATCGCGCGATATTATTGTTCCTCTTTATAAATCATTAGTTAGACCCCATTTGGAGTACGCGATCCAATTTTGGAATCCGCATATGCGCAAAGATATAGATAAAATCGAAAGAGTTGAAAGACGAGCAACTAAGATGATTCCGTCGCTTAGGTCGAAGTCGTACGAAGATAGGCGTCAGGAGTTAAAATTGACTACACTCGGGACTAGGAGGCTAAGGGGTGATCTAATCCAGGTTTTTAAAATTATGAATGGATTCGATAACGTAAACATAGATAGCTTTTTCGAAATATGACAATATAATAGAACTAGAAATAATGGGTGTAAGTTGACAAGTAGAAGGTTCGAGACAGCAGTTGGCAAAAAATTTTTTACGCATAGAATAGTAAATAGTTCGAATAGTTTGCGTGTAGAAGTAATTAGTAGCACGTCTATAAACATGTTTAAAAATCGATTAGACGCATATGTTGATAGATTGGGTATAGTTTAAGGTAGTAAAATTAAAGTTTTTATGGTTCGGAACCCACGTAAAATTGTAGATCCCCTCCGCCATCACGGAGGCCATGCGCAATACACAACTACAACCACAGTACTCAAACAACACCAATAGAACACCTACACACAGAAACAAAAATACTGAAAGTTAGGGAACATTTAGACATGAGGGGAACACAATTCATGGTAGCAGCGACAACTAACCCAGAACAACCTTGCCACTACATGTACAATCATGCACCAACACCTCGCACCATTAAGGTAACACCAGAGAGACATTATAACCAAATACTCCATTCCATACCACGCCCCGCAGACATCACACAGTATAGAAAACACATATACACCCACCTAACCCACAAAGCACTGACACGACTCGGTCTGAATCTGGTCCTAGGTGCGAAGCCGCCACCCATTGACATGTCAGAGACCAGTCTGAGCAGATCGGTTCGAGTTAACTTAGCACGATTCCGATGTGGACATCACCCCAACTTACAGACATATAAACAGAGACTAGACAACTCCACAGACGACACCTGCCACTTGTGCCAGGACACACCGCAAACAATTGAACACATTATGACAGACTGTACCGCTCTAGCACAACATAGAACACACTAAAACATCACTAGTGCGCTGAACCTCTGGTCCACTCCGGAGAGGGCGATCGGTTACCTGCGTGCCGCCGGCTTGCTCGATGAGGGTGGGCTGATCGGCTAACCAACAACAACAACAACCACAGTTAGGTAGACCAGCCATGAGTGGATCCTAGGGTCTTTGTTGGTCTGAAACATTGTAACATTGTAACATATACTGATAGTGTTTCAAAAAAAGAATTTTTTGTACGCTGTATTATTATTATTATTATTATTATTATTTTGCTCTATGCAATAGAGAATACGTTCACAAAGAAAAATATAGAGTTTCAATTAATATTTGGTTACATGTAAAAATAAAACTATTTTGTGTTTATAGTTTATATAATAGATGAAACAGAGTTTACTTTTAATTATATTTAGACCTACATGCTACAGCATTGGTTTAATAACTATTTTCACTCAGGTTTATACCTCAATTAAAATATTTGGCTATATAAACAATAAAATACTTGCTAAATGTTATAAAGTGAAAGAAAAATACCAAATATGCGTGTAAAAATTAGACATTTTTTTATTAATTAATGTTAGGCCTGAGCCATAGATCAGGAAAAATCAATTAATTTTCTGTGAGGAACGCATAGGTGTTTCTGTTGGGATATAGCGTTTGCGCAAAAAATTGAACTTATTTAACCTTTCAACGACGGAATTTTTTAGGGTTGTTATATATATATATATATATATATATATATATATATGAGTACGTGTATTTGAAACGTTACCAATTTGTACCGGTCGTCTATAAAGGATTAATTAATCAAAAGTGTATTTGTTTTATATCATTTTCTTTGACCCAAATGAAAAAGACCGTTTTAAGTCTACTGTGTATCAGTAAAGGTTTTTAGGTTAGGTTAGGTTAGTTAAGTTAGGTTAGCTGAACTCTCAGAAAGATTTATGGAACATAAAAACTTAGAGCATAAGTGAAATTTGGCACAAACGCTGTAACACCGTTTCTGTAACTCCACGAAGATTTGCTACACATACTACTACCTTAAGCAAAAGCGAACACACACACACAAAAAAGAAGTTGCATCAATATATAGATAGATGCATACATACATTCATATATACATATATCAACGAGATAATAATAACTAAAAAAGTAACGCACACAAAGTTCTCCGACCATAACCTCATCAATATACAATTGAAGTTAGCACCAAGAGGTCCGGAAACGCATCCTAGAGAGGCAGATGGAATATTTGAAGGCTTACACTTAAATTCAAAGAAAGTAAATTGGGAAAACGTAAATAAAGATTTAAAGGAGGTAAATTTGGAATTGCTACTTCACGAGAGTACTTCACAAGAGATACAATGTATAATAGAGACTGAAACCAAGCCTATAATACTGAAACATATTCCAGAGAGACAGGAAAGAAAACGTAGCAAACTTGAGAGGAAAATCAGGACACTCTTCAGGCAACGAAGACAAACCGTCAAACATCTCCACAGATGCAGAACTGATGCAAAGAGACTCAAACTAAAGAGGAAACTTGGCGAAGTAGAAATGGACCTAAAGCATACATTCATACATAAGACAAACAAGGAGGAAAACAAGGTAGCAGAAAACAAATAAAAACCCAAAATACTTCTACACGTTTGCGGGGAGGCCGAATACACAAATGACCCGAAAGAAATAAGTGAACTGCTTAGGGAACAATTTAACTCTGTTTTTAACACCCCTAAGTCTGAGATGTAAGTGGAAAACCCGGACGAATTTTTCGACATAGATACAGATCAACCAAGAACAAATTCCGGCACAAACCTATTAATGGACTTCGAGTTCACGGAAGGAGATGTAATTACGGCCTTATCACAGATGCGAGAAAATTCAGCGCCAGGGCCAGACACATGGAGTGCCACGTTTCTGAAGAAATGCAAAGAGAGTATTGCCAAACCGCTATACTTACTATGGAGGAAATCACTCGACACAGGACAAATTCCACTCCCTTGAAAGAACGCGAACATTGTCCCCCTATTTAAAGGTGGTAACAGAGCAATGCCCAAGAATTATCGGTCAGTGGCTCTCACCTCACACCTTATAAAGTGTTTTGAATGTCTAATTAGAGGCAAAACTACCTACTACCTACAAGAAAAAGACTTATACAACCCAAATCAACATGGCTTCAGGCAGGGGCGGATTTAAGGTGCGCGGGGCCCTAGGCCGGTTGGAGTGCGGGGCCCCAAACTACGCAAAGCTAGCTTAATTAACTGAAATGAAGATTTACACCCCCATCCCCCAGTGGTGACCTTACGGGGCCCTCAAATCAATGGGCGAGCGAAGCGTTAAAATAAATTTACTTTTTAAACAATATTCAATTTATTGATAATTAATTAGCCAAATGACCATTTCATAGTTGAACATTACACATTTGTTTTTTTGAAGCTTAACAATAAAAATAACTATAATAACACCATTAACAAAAAACTATAATAATACACCATTAACTAAAGAGAATACCACTTGACTGACATGCAAATGATGCAATGAGTGGGTTTTGTTTATTGCAGGCAATTTGTACGGTACACTTAACTATTTCTCAGTCAAAAAGATTTTTTTCTAGCCTTCTTACTTGCAAACTGTTTGATGACATCAGTAAAATCAAGCACCCTTAATTTCTCATGCTCAATGCTCAACAGGGTGAGTGAAGACAAACGGTCCTGCCCCATGGTGTTTCTTAGATAATTCTTGACTAGTTTCATCTTGGAGAATGATCGCTCCCCAGTGCAGTTTGTGACAAACATGCAGAGATAGAGTCGTAATACAATTTCAACATTAGCAAATGTTTCTACCATGTCATGTCTGTGAATTATCTCATACATTTCTAGTTCAGGACTTTTTGCAGCCTTTGCACCACCTGATGAAGGAGCACTTTCAGGTGAATCTCTTGGAATGGATTTCATAAGGTGTGCAAACTGCAAAAGCTCCGACTCCAATCCAGCCTCCAAGTCCTTAGGATATGAAGACACAAGCTTTTCAGCAGATGCTTTAAGCTCAGTGTTCGTTTTGTTTGAGATTTCTGATAAAAACCCAAATTTCTCTCGAAGGTCGCTGTAAGCAGCAATGCGTTGTTGTAGGGCAGCACAGAGCTTGTCAATGATGGGCAAGAATGCAGTCACTCTAAACTTGTCTCTCCCTGTCAGCATAACATCCTCCGCGGAGTCTAGTTCATCGTGGTGACGCTTGCGCTTCCTAATACGCTGCGTGTCGGCGTAGTATGCATCATTACTCGTCACATCACAGGGATCACACTTAGCCATAGCTTTTGCTTCAAAGTCATCGAACTGGGATCTCAGGTCTTTAGCAAATTGTAAAAGAGACTCTAGCAGTGTGACAGCTGTGTTGAGGGAGAGCCCAGATTTTTGCAGCTGGATATTGCTACTCTGAAACCTTTCCAATACTGTATCCCAAACTTCAAGAAGAATCACTGTTTCAAGTTTTTTCAAACCTTTGAGAAGACCACTTGCTTCAGCTCTTGTTTCAGCTGGCTGATTCTGATCTGAGAATAACTCTTCCAGAACAATGATGTTTTCTTTGTGTGCTCTACTGAGAGCAGCTACAGCATCTGCTCGTGCTGACCAACGAGTGTCTGAAAGTATTTTATCAACTTTCAACTTCTTATCTTTATTAGTCTCTAGTACCTCACGGTGTCTCCTCCAACGATAAGTAGATGCAACAAGAAAGGAGTACATATTTTGTACCAGAGCAAACAATGACACTGTAGCAGGACAGCTTTCTGCAGCACACTTAGCCACCAAGTTTAAGGAATGAGCCATACATGGTATGTACTCAGCTTCACTACACTCATTCTTGATTATCTGTTGGGTCCCCAGATATTTACCAGACATGTTGCTGGCATTGTCATAGGACTGTCCTCGGCAGTCGATAACTGGAATGTTCTTCTCTTTAAGAAAATCAAGAACAGTTGTAGCAATATCTCTGCCAGTGTGGCTTAGCATGGGAATAAACTGCAAAAACCTTTCAACTGGACCTGTAGTAGGCAGTGCATAGCGGATTGTAAAAGTAAGTTGATCCATGTGTGAAATATCAGGTGTGGAGTCAACAGAAATTGAGAAGTACTTTGCTGTTTTTACTTCATCTGTTATTGAGGACATAACCTTTTCTGCCATTATTCCAATGACTTCCTCAGAAATGACATGGGACAAGTAGGAAGTATGACCACTACCTTTGTTTGCGTGTTTCTTGATATGTGCTGCCAAGAAACTGTCGTATGTGCTCAGCAGCTCTAGAATCCCAAGATAGTTTCCATTGTGTACTGATCCAATTACTTCATCTTTACCTCGAATGGCTAGCCCGCGTTCGCAAAGTAGCTTTAAAATCTACACACCTCCTCAATACTGCTTGCCAGTACTCGCATTCACTTTCATATTGTTGTACTAGATTAGAGTCAATACGGCACCCGCAGTCTTTCGATATATCATTTCGACCATACTTTTCCTGTGCTGATCTGACCTACTGTGAGATTCTATGACATACCTAGCGTTCTTCCAACCATTGAAGCCAGTTGTGAATGAGCTTTCCACCTTTGACATAAGCTTGCAAGCAAAACAATACACTTTACCAGTTGTTTTAGAGTAACAGAGCCATTTAAGATTAATTTCTTGGCCAGATAATGAATGAGTTCGAGTGAATAATGCCTTTGTACAATGACGGGTTCTGTTTAGCTCTTTCACAGCTGACTCTTTGTAGTCATCATCACAGTGTCGACATTCTGCGCTTCCCTTTTTCAACCAATAGTCACACACATTTTCAGTAATTATTTTAGGCCATAATCCAAGATCCGTTTCAAATCCTTGTTCAGTACCGGTATTCATAACTTTCACTTCCTCTTGTGTCTCCTCACTGTCACTGTGTTCAGGTTCAATTGCGCTAACTACACTAGGTTCAGTACTAGTTGTGGCTTCTCCAGTTGTTTCAGGCGTAATTGGTGTCTCTACTGATTCAGATTCAGTTTGACCGGATTCAGTTTGAGTTTGTGATTTTGCAGATTCAGATACTGTTGGATATGTCAACCATTGAGTTATTTTTGGTAGTTTTTTTACTCTTTGGTTTACGTCTGCCTTTTCTTGTCGTTTAACAGAGCCAGCTTTATACTTCCTCCCTTGATCACGATCACGACTTGTTGATTTCTCCATTGTGCCTCAGTGCAGCCTCACTGCCTTATCCTGAAACATAAAAACATAAAAAACAAACTATTTACACTTGACCCTCGGTTTAGTATTAATTAATACAGTTTAATTAATTAATTAAATACAGACACTAAACAGTTGTTCGGGTGAAAAAGTCGCTTTATGGGAAAAGTCGCCAGCCCCCACCAGTGGCGACTTTTTCCTTAAATATGTATAAAATGTATTTATTATGAAATCTAAGCTAAACTGACCTAACCTAGCCTAAGTACGTTTCATATAAAAAAATTAATTACATTAATTTAACATTTTTCAACTTATTTATGTTATTATAAAGCTGACTAAAACTCCCCCATCCCCATTTATTGACTGGCGACTTTTTCGAGATACGACTTTTACCATTACTTACCACTAAACACACTCACATGCGCACTCCACAGCGGCCTGAATAGAACTAAACTCCCGCCAGCAAAGAGAGTGATACCATAATTATCACTAATCATTAATCAATTGTATTATTTATAGTGGAATCCAACATTATAATTAAATGTGAGGGCGCGGGGCCCTCACAGGCGCGGGGCCGTAGGCCATGGCCTACTCGGCCCCCCCCTAAATCCGCCACTGGCTTCAGGGCGTAAAGATCATGCCTATTACAGCTACTAGACCACCAGGAGAAAATATTAGAAACATTGTGTCGAGGACAAAACATTGATGTAATATATACGGACTTCGCAAAAGCCTTCGATAAATGTGACCGTGGAATCATAGCACACAAACTTAAGGATACAGGAATTACTGGAAAGCTAGGAAGGTGGATATTTAATTTCTTGACGCAAAGAACACAAAGAGTGGTGGTAAACGAAGTTAAATCGGAAGTCTCGGAAGTCGCGAGCTCTGTCCCACAAGGGACAGTACTAGCTCCCTTGCTGTTCATAATAATGATTGCAGATATTGATACAGATATCAATGACAGTATTGTATTATGTTTCGCAGATGACGCAAAGAGATGTAAGAAAATATTGAACGAAGGTGACATAAGAAAATTACAAAATGACATTGAAACAATAGCCCAGTGGGCAGAAGACAACAATATGAAGTTCAACGAAGAAAAATTCCAACTTCTAAGATATGGTGATAACAAGGAGCTACAGAAAAAAGGGTACAAAACTAAGCAAGCCAAACAGGTAACACCAAATCCACAAGTCAGCGATCTTGGAGTAATAATGTCGTCGGATGCAGAATTCAGAGAACACGATAACACCAAAATTACAACGGCTAGAAAAATAATGGGAATCATCTGGAGGAGCTTCCGCAGCAGAAAAGCAAACATCATGCTCAAATTATGGAAAAGTCTATTCCTACCAATAACTGAGTATTGCTCAGTACTCACAAACCCACACAGAAAACGAGACATTGCGAACATTGAAGCTATACAAAGGACTTTTACGTCTAAGATAGAGGAAACGGAAGGTGAAGACTACTGGTCTCGACTACAATCCCTGGAACTCTACTCTCTCGAAAGAAGGCGCGAACGGTACACAATAATATACATGTGGAAAATACTTGAGGGCTCTGTCCCTAACCTTAGAAATGAAATAGAAGCAAACTGGAATGAGAGAGGAGGCAGATTTTGTACGGTCTCAACTGCGGTGGGACAAAGGGCCATGAAAACGAGGATGGAAAATATCCTTGGAATACGAGGCCCAAAGCTTTTCAATGTCCTTCCAAAAGAAGTAAGGAATCTCCAGCACACCGACCTGAATAACTCCAAGAACCAGCTGGAGAGATTCCTGTGCAAAGTCCCTGACCAACCATGCGTGGCTGGCTACGAGGGCAGGAGGAGATCAGACAGCAATTCCCTCCTTCACCAAATCCCACAAATGAGGCGGGATGCTGCAGACGTGTCGACCGCAGGTCGATCCTGAACCGTCGTTCAAACTCCCCAAAAGTAAGTAACCCTAAAGTAAGTATATACACTTACATACATACATACATATACACTTACGTACTTACGTACATACATATACACTTACGTACGTACGCACATGCATACATACATATACACTTACATACGTACGTACACACATACATACATACATACATACATACATACGTACATAAAAAGATATGAGATATATAAATAATAATTGTCAACAATTATCATTGAGAATAAATCCACAATAAAGACTGAACTTATAAGAATTCCCCTAATTGAGATTATCCACGTAATAAAAAGGAGAAAGAATGAACTCGTCAAGTGGTTTAAACAATGGCTGTCATCCGTCATCTCCGTCATTCCTATTTATGCAAAAGTTAAACACGGAATGAATGAAGAACTGTATTTTAATTTCCGACTAATACTCAAACGGCAAAGCGAAGTTCTGAAAGTTAGAATGTTCAAACAACAAAAAGCCTGATGATGTTCCGCGGTAGAATTCACTTATGATTTCCCCAAAGAACAAAGTGGCAGGCGATATAACAAGAAATATTAGGCGTCTGTGTGGGTTCATTTCTTCAATCAAATTATCACCCTATTTGATGAATTCTTCTTTTCTCTTGTCAATGTTATTATCTGTATATTATATATATATATATATATATATATATATATATATATATATATATATATATATATTATATATATATATATCTTTCAACCTTTCAAAGAGTCCGCGCGATGATTCCTCATTTCACGAAGTTCAAGCTTGTCACCTCTCCTCTCGAGTTGGCCTGGTGAAGTAGTGAGTTGGTTTCTTGTACTCTCCACCTCACATAGCCAGGTACGCCCGGCTCATCGGGGATTGTGAGCCAGGCGTCTAATCTTCTTTTGAAGATGTCCACTGCAACACCATTCGTGTTCCTTAGGTCTTTGGGGTGCTGATTAAACAGTTTTGGTCCTCTCACAACAAAACTATTTTCTTTCAGGGTTAAGGATGTTCCCTGTCTCGCCTTTAATTTGGGAACACGACACAGTCTTCCTCTTCTACTTTCCACCGTTGTTTGGGGAGTTAGAGGGTTCAGAGTAAGATTAGGGACTAGTTTCTCCATTATTTTCTAAGTGTAAATAATGGTGTATCTCTCTCTTCTCCTTTCCAGTAAATATAGGTTTAGTTCGCGCAACCTTTCCCAGTAATTTAGTTCTTTGCACCCCTTGATCTTGGCTGTGAAGCTTCTTTGAATCCTTTGTAGCTGTTTAATGTCTTCTTTTCTATATGGGGATGTTAAGACCAAGCCGTATTCCAATATTGGGTATGATCAGTGTTTTCAGTAGAGGAATCATTACATTCCTATTCTTTCGTTTAAAGGTTCTCAATATCTGCCCCATTATTCTCTTTGTGTATATATATATATATCTCAGAGGCTATATACAAAAATCTTGTATTTATATTTAGTCTGCATATCAGCCAAAACAATCTCTCTCTCTTCTCTCTCTCTCTCTCTCTCTCTCTCTCTCTCTCTCTCTCTCTCTCGAGTGCATGATATTATGAAAAGCGAAAATGAAATAGAATTTGATCTTCATCTCATTTCACTTGTCTGACAACCTTAGACAAGATGGCCCATTTATGAGATACATTTTTACCAACGCTTCAACTATACGAGCCATAATCTATCTAATCGCCTAATATATATATATATATATATATATATATATATATATATATATCTTCAGTCTTAGAAAAAACGTATGCAATTGAGAAAAGGTTAAATTTAATTGTGTATACATGTATGTATGTATGTATAATTATATATGTATTTAACTGTGTATCTATGTAGCTATGTATGTGTGCATGTATGTATATATGTATATATATATATATATATGAATAGAAACGACGTAAATAAGGAGCGTCTCTGCACACGGGGAAGAGAAATAACGAATAAATGAAAAATGAGGCGAACCGCCCGGGAATAGAACCCAGGGCCTTCCAATTGCCGGTTGGATGCGCTACCATTACACATGTGTGTGTGTGTATATATATATATATATATATATATATATATATATATATATATATATACGCATGTGTGTATGTATATACACATGTATGCACACAGTATTTTTCAGTGACAGATGGAACTACATACTCATGGCATGATGTATGATATTGAAAATCCATTATATTCCTTTTCGAGTATTAGGGGAGGCTAATGTATGTCCATACATGTATACATGTAACTAACAAGAGGGTGACCATGTTCCTCATCACACTTCAGCAGAAGTGTCGTTGTGTTTCGAATTTATTGTCGCCACAGATGTTAAGTTTCTTATCTTCGAAGAAACTCCTTCTCTGAATGTGTGTTTTGTGTTGGCGTTTTTTGTTGATTGTTTTATTGGTTATAAAATAAGGAATGAGAAATTGAATGTGTCCTTTTCTTTTGCTCATAAGATCACTACAAGTTTCAGCTGCATCATCTGTTACACTGTGTTACACCATTTCTTATACTGTGCTTCACCATCTCTTACACCATGACTTACTCGAAACCTACTCATATTTTCTTGATCCGAGAGAACGTTCGAAGTAATGCGTAGAAAAGCATAAAAATTAAGGATCGTCATTGCTTGTCTGGAGTGTCCAAACTTTTTTCATGAAGGAGTTGGAGGGGAGGGGGCCAATCAAACAGTTTTAATAACCTTCGAGGGCCGTAGCAGTAAATTATTATTATTATTATTATTATTATTATTATTACTGTCTTGCGTCTTTGGGTGTTTCGTAACCACGAAATTTGAAGAAAATGAAGAAAATAAATAGTTGAAACTTGAAAAGTTATTGACGATAGAGTCTAAATAATGTCGTTTTAAAGTAGTACGACATTTCAAAGGAAACGTTAATAAATTACCTTTCGAAAATATCGAAGGACGTTGTTTTTTTTTTTCAACGTACATGATTTAAGAGGAAAGTGTCCTTTGACCGAGCTGCGAATTCAGTCGATTTTATTTTAGTTTTAGTTATATAATAATTAATTAGTGACAATTCGTAGTTTACATATTACACTAACAAAAAGGTTCTATAATTTAAAAGTTTTTGCACTGCATCACTTCAGTCGACCTCACTTTCAAGTTATCAGAACTTGAGGAAACCAGTGATTTACGAAATGAGCAAACCTCGGAGGAAGTGCTTGTATTTGCCCACTGATCGATCGTCGATGTAATTCATGTGACGATGAAAGGAGACAGGGAAGAAGAGGAACTGAAAAAGAAGAGAAACGAGAGTACGAGTAGAAAAGGACAGATGCCCGGGCTCAACCAGGTGCGCGCAGTGGTTATGATTTTTTTCCAGTTTGGGGGATTTGGACCGCACCAGGAGGCCAGTAGGCTCGGTAAAAAAGCAACAACAGATGCCAACGGCGGAACCGCACACAAGTTATTAAAAGAAAAAGAAAAGGTCTATATTTCCTACGAGGCTAGGCGACCATCGAACAGTCTTAAATTCAGTCTTTTACCCACTGGATTTACTATTTACTATCTTGCTTGTTAGTTATCTCAAGATTTTTAAAACACAGTTGCAAATTACTGTACAGTACATGATAATTACGGTATTACATTCGATTAATACATTAAATTACATTTTTTATTACATTTGTACCCTACATTTCCTTCATATTTAAATAACTCTTTGGAGGGGTGGCACTGGCACTAAGGGGAGGGGGTGATGGGTGTTATTAAAAAGTGAACTGTTTAATTCCTTTTAATCCCTTTAATCTCCCAAAGATCCCATTAGTGTTTTTAATCAGTTAAAGGCTTGTTGTTCCAAAAAGAAAGATAGGGAAATTATTTTTACGTTAAAATTGATTTCGTTTTTGTTTCATATACGTATTTTGTGAAGTAACAAATAAAATATGAAATTTAGAGGCCACACGACACTCCTCACCGCTGTCAGCACACCTTAGCCACCCAGACATCGCACATATCCCGCCCACAATCCCCACAACCCACAACCACGACCCCGACTACCCAAAACTACTAACTACCCGTCCACTTCTTTCTCTATGAAACATATTCAAGTCCATTTAATATACAGTATATATATATATATATATATATATATATATATATATATACACATGTGTGTATATACACATACACAGACACGAGAGTCACACCCACTTTGGGTCAAGCACGACGGAAAAAAATCAAATTTGAACTTTTTCTTTATGATACAAACACGAATGAAAATCTTTTTACAAAAATTTACACTGAAGTAAGTTATTTAGAAATAATTTACATTCTTTTAATAAATGTATATAAAAGTTACACTGTTAAAATAATTTGCAAAAATTTTGTTTAAAAATACATTCGTTTTTAAATTTAAATTAATTATAAAAACGAAACTGAAAACGAAATTAAAATTAAAACTAGGAAATAAATTCAGAAATTTTTCTTTAAAAACAAATTTTCTTTGGAAAATTTTTTTTTATTTATGAAACGTTTTAAAATTTATTATAAAAAATTAAAATTTAATTAAAACAAATTTTGGAGAAATAAATAAAAATTTATATATATATATATATATATATATATATATATATATATATATATATATATATATATATCACGAATTGAGTAATGAATACATAAATAACAATACACAAACACTGTCTTAAATGGTTTTGGAGACCTTGATTTTGGCTCTCTCCTTTTCCTATGGAGGAGGCATTTTTGCGGGCGCTCGCCTTTGGGCCCCTCCTTCGTTAAAAAAAAAAATTAGTCACAAATTCAAATAAGTTCACATACTCGGTTCGCTTTACTCGCAAATAAACTCGCCAAACACAAATCTTTCGCTCAAAAATGTAAAAAAATAAGGGATCACCTGAAGCTCAGGGCCCCCAGCCTTCTTTAGTTAGTCTTATAAGGCTAACTAACGAAAATATCACGACCTAACCTAACAATCGTTAGGTCAACTGTACGTCCTTGACGATTGGTTAGGTTAGGTCGTGATATTTTCGTTAGTTAGCCTTATAAGGCTAACTAAAGAAGGCTGGGGGCCCTGATCTTCAGGTGATCCAAAGTAAGTTTAAAGAAATATAAACTTTAAATTTTGCAATTATAGCACAACCAGTCTATTTCAAATTAATGAAGACCCCCACGCAAGCCCCGACAACAAAAAAAAAAAAAAAAAAAAATCAAAGCCAAGTTCAAAATAACAAAATCCAACCCACAAAACTGCAGCCCACAAAGTAATGATGGGGGTTGTTTGACCCCCTTCGCAACATCTAAGGTCATATGACGGGGATAACCTACAGCTTCACGTGGGGTCCGAACCGCAGGTCGCTACTTAGTTTGGAGTTTTGGACGCAGAGAACAGTCTCCAATCCAGTTCCTATCCAAATGCGCTTACCTTCGCTGATCAACGTCGCAGCCCATAAGCTACGAAAGTTTTGTTTGCTTGTTTGTAATATAAATTGAAAGCCGAATCTAAATTTACCAACTCTCTCTCTCTCTCTCTCTCTCTCTCTCTCTCTCTCTCTCTCTCTCTCACTAAATGTTTACATTTTTAATGCAATGCATTTTTAATGGTACTGTTCCCAACAACAGCTTAACCAGGTGAGTCTTTAGAATGAAATGAGAAATAAAGATAGGGAAAACACAGTTGCTAGCCCATCCATAAGGACGTCAGGGCATCGATGAAGATCTGCTAAGTGAAGGGCTCACTCATTTGTTCCTTAGAGACTCCATCGGCAATTCGCTGGTTGAAACAGACAACACCAACGTTTCTCATTCATCATTAAATACACGTTTAGATAATATACTGTATGTACAGGGTGTCCCATAAGCCCGGTTTCATAGGAAAATTTATTTTAAATTAAATTTACAAAAGTAATACATTAAAACTAAAACAAATGTTCAAATTGATGTCGTGTTTTGGGGCCTTTTTTTTTGCAGGTAGAATGGCTAATATAGAAGCGAGTTACACTCCTGAGGAAAAGGCGGGAATTGTTCTTTTGCATGTTTCTGGCCTTAGTCAATAAACCACGACCTGGTCAGCGTTCTGTTAATCGAATGCTTTCAAGATTCAAAGAGACCGGGAGTGTTCAGGACAAACCAAGAGCAGGTCGCCGAGAACTTCATCTGGTGCTGAAAGCACTATTAATGTACTTATAAAGATCGAGACTTTAGCACGTGTGCGTTCAAGTTTGGAACATCGTATCAACATGTGCGAACAACAAGAAGGACATCAATTTGAACATTTGTTTTCATTTTAATGTATTACTTTTGTAAATTTAATAGAGGCCGGACTTGTGGGACACCCTGTATATATATATAACAAAACTATCACATAAATATTCCATGGATAAGAAGTTTGGATATCTTATGTATCCAAGAGATATCACGTTGGCTATTTTCTGTATTTCTTTGGATATACTATACTGTACCATGGATTTGGGATGTCCGTATAACATATAGTTTCAGTATCCTCTATTTGGTTACTTTAAGGATACTTTAAGGTTATTGGTTACTTTAACTAGTCGTTATACGGCCATTCCGAAATCGGATATCCGCATATCCATGGTATATCCAAAAGAATGTTCGGGACCTCTGATCTGATTTAGTGCATATTTATATATAGGGCTTCATATCATTGGTATATATATCGATAAATTGAATATTTGACTCTCCCAATATAGGGTTTTCAATCAGCCCTTCACGTTCATAAAAGTAAATCACCAAAAAATGGTACGCTTAGTAAACGTTGTAAACATTTTTAGTGACGTTCAGTAAACGTCATAAACATTCTATTAACGTTCAGTAAACGTCATAAACATTTTATTAACGTTCAGTCAACGTCGTAAACTTTTTTAGTGACGTTCAGTAAACGTCATAAACATTCTATTAACGTTCAGTAAACGTCATAAACATTTTATTAACGTTCAGTAAACGTCGTAAACATTTTTATTGACGTTCAGTAAACGTCATAAACATTCTATTAACTTTCAGTAAACGTCATAAACATTTTATTGACGTTTAGTAAACTTTTATAACGTTTACGAAACGTCCCATTTCTTGCTGAAATCAAAAACTTCTTTTAATCTTCAAAGTACAGAATCGGAAAAAGATTCGTCTAGAAACCTACAATTTCTAAAAAGCATAAAAAAGTACTAATTGGTAATGTTTATATTTGGTTGTTTTATTCTGTTTGGTGACAACGGCAAAATAAAAAAAGAAATTATCACTCATTATAATTTTTTTAATGGTTTTTAAGACATTTTATGTTTACAGGAGAACTTTTTTCCGAAACTGTACATCAGGAAAAACGAGTGAATGTCAGTTTTTATTTATAAATCTTACAGAAATTAATTTTTATCCGTGAAAAAGACTTTACAAAAATACTCCAATTGAGTTTTATACTTTGTCCGATTCATTTTCCTCATTTTGTGAAGCGTTTTGCCAGATGGTGTCTAAGGTTTTTTGTGTTGGGGGAGGGGGGGTAGCTGTAGGGATAGTTGAGTGACCCATTTATATATAATTCTCCTTTGGGTTTAAGATGGACCCTGATATGTAATTCCAGAGCAGAAAAAAAGGTAAAAAGGGATCTCTCTCTCTCTCTCTCTCTCTCTCTCTCTCTCTCTCTCTCTCTCTCTCTCTCTCTCTCTTTTTCTTTCTCCCTCCATATGCATGCAGATAAATAAAGGATCAACACAATGGCGAACATTTTTCAAATTTATACCAGAACTGTGGTCAAAGCGTTTCCACAAATCATTTGTCATCCTCACAGTGAGAATCTAAAATAATGTAAATATAAAATAATAAAAATTTACATTCAAAGTAAAAAAAAAAAATAACAAAATGTGACCCCATGATTCAAATTTAGCAGCAAAACGTACATCATTTAAGTATAAAATAGAATGTATTGAAAATATTCACTACACAGTACAAACAGACAGGAGAAACGGGAATACCAGCACTCTCTATCTCCTGCCAAACGTCCCACTCAGGAGTACTTTACTGATCGGCTGGTGTCTGCACTCTCCTCCTATATATGGGTATATGTACACTATGTATTTCTCTCTCTCTCTCTCTCTCTTTCGGTATATATACCTTTGGTTAGCTTCCGCCCGAATTTTCATTCTGACGAAGGTCAAGCTTTTCACTCCACCTTAGACCTACAGTTTAACGTGGAATCCGAACCACGCCCCATCAGCAGCCCAGCGTCTTAACCACTAGGCCACCTAGGGTACCCATTTATCTACCAACCACTTTCTTTATTGTGTGGAAGGATGAACAGCTGGGTTTTGCTGCGCGCCGGCTGCCGTCGGGTCTCGAACCGGGGGCCGATGGACTCGTAGTCAGCGACGCTAACCACTACACCACACTATACACACACTGTTAGCAAATGTCATCCATTTTCTTTAACAACTAATGGATTTATTGGCAGTGAAAATATATTTTCATGCATAAAATATATACATTACTTATAAACATCATTTAAATAACACAAGTAACTTGGCAAAATATTTACCTCAAAACTATTTTCACATCCAATTAAAGTGGATAGAAGGCGAAAAGTTTATTTTCTAGAGATAAGTTTTAGAGAAAGAATTTTTTTTTCATATTATGACGAATCGTACAGCTATTTTGTGTATATATTACTTACTTTAGGTTACTTTATGGGAGTTTGACGGTTTAGGATCGACCTGCGGTCAACCCTTCTGCAGCATCTCGCGTGTGTGTGTGTGTGTGTGTGTGTGTGTGTTTAAACTTTTTTAAAAGGACCATCCTTATAAAGATAATGGCAGAGTGCTAGAGTGCCAGAGCGCCAGAGTGCCACAATTTTTGTTTTAATTTTAATAAAATGACGCCATATAAATTAATGGTGTTGAATAGGCGTCAAATAGTGTGTAAAAAGGTATTTCCTCTTAAATAAATGAGCATAACAACGGTTCTCTTCCTTGATAATAGGACCCGAAATCACAAGTGCCGAAAACACGTTTGGAGAACGTGTTATGGAGTGGCTTTACATCGTAAACATCGATATGGAAGTCCCTATTTCGGGAAAAGACACAAAACGCGTGAATTTGGCCCAAATGCAAAGGGAGTGGAAGGGAGAATATTAAAAAATATGCATATATATATATATATATATATATATATATATATATATATATATATAATATATGTGTGTGTGTGTATACACACAGTATATATGTTACGGCCTTTATGCGAAATCGGCCTTTTAACAAAAAAGGCCGGCCTTTTTGCAAAAGGGTTAAGGCGTGATATTTTCGTTAAACAACGAAAATATCATGATTTAACATAACCAATCGTCAATGGTGGACAGTTGATTTAGGTTAATTTAATGCCCGATTAGGTCAACTGTCCGCCCTTGACGATTGGTTAGGACGGTGACAGCAGCAGCAGCCATTAGGTTGTCATCATGATATTTTCGTTGTTTAACGAAAATATCACGACTTAACCCTTTTGCAAAAAGGCCGATTTTGCAAAAAGGCCGTAACATATACATACATGCTTGTGTGTGTGTGTGTGTGTGTGTGTGTGTGTGTGTGTGTGTGTGTGCGACTATCGCTGTATTTTGAATTATATATTTATGACCCAATTCTATGCAGTTTTGCACTTTTGAGAACAAATTATATTACTTCCGCGAGAGAGAGAGAGAGAGAGAGAGAATGTGTGTGTGTGTGTGTGTGTGTGTGTGTGTGCGCGCGCTCGCATACAATAAATAATTTGAACGAGCATGAAATATATTTCAATTGATGTATGGCAATGTCATCAAAACTTGCTAAAAAATTTTAAGAGTTAAATGAATTTGAAGTTTGAGCACGTTTATAGCTAAAAACGATGCAATATTCTGTCACGATATGCAATATACTGTATATAGAATATACTGTCGTATAGGGAAGATCTATAGTATATACAGAGCGTCCTAGAAATTATGCTCCAAAGGCTAATATCATGTTGTATATTATGGGGCAGGACTTTTGGAAACCTTATATACAGGGCTATTCAAAAAATTCACCTGATTTCAAATGAGAATATTTTTTAATGTTACAAATACAGAGTGATTTGTGATACATCAACCAAGAGAAAAACTGTCCAAATTTTGTCTCTCACCTCATAAATGCTCTATGTGACTTCCCCTAGTTACACGAGCAACGTCGACACGATAGTCGAATTCCTCCCATAAACGCTCCAGCATGTCCGTTGTCACTGACTCTACGGCAGTAACAATGCGAGTTCGGAGCTCATCCAAAGATGTGGGCAACGGTGGCACGTACACAGTATCCTTAACGTACCACTAAAGGAAGAAGTCGCACGGTGTAAGATCCGGCGACCGATTTACAGCTCGAAAACTGCAACACACAAAACGCCTTTTGCTGTGCGGACGCCATTTTCACACTGAATGTTTGTTGCTAGGCTAGGCCACGGCGTGACTTTAGAGCCCTCTCGTGGTGATCTTGTAAAACTCGGAGATTTTCTCTTTCATGTGGTGTATGCCCAGTTGATGCACGGTTGATAGGTACGGAAGTATTCTCAGTTGAAATCGGATGAATCATTTAGAATAGCCCTGTATATATATAGGGAGGTCCAAAATAAAGTAACCCAATCATTTTTTTTAACAAAACTAACTCAGTAGGGCTACTTTATTTTGAGCCACGCTGGATATATATGTATATACTGTGTGTGTGTATATATATATATATATATATATGCAAATTCATCTATGATGAGAACATTAAGGATCCGACGCAGGTATAAATTTTTATTATTACACAAATATCCGTGCGTGAAGTCAGCTTCATTTGGGTGTGGTCAGAATCTAATATATTTGGGATATATTGTAAAAAAATAGAAGAGGAATTTCACCTTTGAAAATTAGAGATAATCAATTTTTTAGAATTCATCAAAATTGTTTCATCATTCTTTCCGTCAGATGGAGTCGCTCTTTTTTCGTCATTTAGTAATCGAAGTAAAAATTTGTTTAATATCGGAAACCGGTTTTACAAAACCGAATTTAGGAAATCGTTTTTTTTTTTTTATCAAACCGGTTTTACAAAATCAAAATTTACGAAATCGTTTTTTTACGAAATCTATTTTGCGAAATCTTTTTTGTACGTAATAATGTTTTACGAAACCGGTTTTACGAAACCAGTTTTACTTAAATTGG
>JAJOZX010002467.1:157500-245000 GCA_023014485.1 Bathynomus jamesi | reverse complement strand
ATACAATAAACGGAGAGAGAAAAAATAAAAAATAAAAAATTATTAAACATTAAAGGATTGTGGGAGGAGCATACAAATTTGTAAGGAAAAACTACCGATTTTTAGCACAAGATTAGCACAAGATCAAATTAATTGTTTCCAACCAATGTTATAGAAAAAAAAAAAAAAAAAAAATTTATACTGGAAATCTGCCCGGGTTTTAGCACTTTACCCTTCTTTAGGTTCGATGTATATAAAAATAAATTTAAAAAAAATACAAGTTATTTGAGTAGCATACAAGTTTACCAAAGATTTAGCGTTCTACCCTTCTTATCTAAATCTGTTTTGAAGGAATTCAAAACAACAGGATCGAGTTGAAAAAGACTTTTGCTTATGTTGAAGCTATTTGTGAGTTGGATAATGGCAGACTGAAGAATATTTCTATTAACAATGTTGCTAGAGTGAAATAAAACTGAAGCATTATTCGAATCAATACAGTGGGATAACTCTGACAAATAGATAAAAAGGGCACTGAACGACTGTCCTGTTCTAACGGAATATTGATGCTGTTTTATACGTTCCGAGAATCCTGGGGGTTGGCATCCCTTGGTTGCGGTACGTCGACGATATTTTGTGTATCTGGCCCATGAATCGTGACCTGGATAACTTCCTGCTTCAGTTAAATGATCAAGTCCTCTCCATTAAGTTTACTTTAGAAGTGGAACAAGACAACTCAATCCCATTTTTGGATGTGCGTGTACATAGGGAAAGCCCAGGTTTTAAGTTTAGTATCTATCGGAAAAAACAAACAATTTGTCCTACGTACATTTTTACTCGGGACATGACACCCCCACTAAGAAGGCCATTTTTTCTTCACTGTTTCTCCGCGCCCTTAGGATCGCCAGTCCGGAATACATCGATGCCGAATTGGAAAAAATCAACTGTATTGGAAGTGATCTGTGTTATCTATCTGCGTTTATGGAATCTTGTCTCAACAAGGCAAAACGAACTTTCTATCGTGTGAATAATAACACTCATACTTTGTCAAAAAATATTTTAGTACTTCCATTTTTCCCGGGCTTTTTAGGCATTGCTAATGTACTTAAACTTTTGGATATTAATGTAGTATTTTCATATAACAATATTGTGAAAAATATCATAGTTAAAAATAGCCCTACCAATAATTCAGGCATTATCTATAAAATTGGGTGTAAACAATGTGATTCCTTTTACATAGGTCAGACGGGAAAGGATTTGCACACACGTATAAAACAGCATCAATATTCCGTTAGAACAGGACAGTCGTCCAGTGCCCTTTTTATCCATTTGTCAGAGTTATCCCACTGTATTGATTGGAATAATGCTTCAGTTTTATTTCACTCTAGCAACATTGTTAATAGAAATATTCTTGAGTCTGCCATTATCCAACTCACAAATAACTTCAACATAAGCAAAGGTCTTTTTCAACTCGATCCTGTTGTTTTGAATTCCTTCAAAACAGATTTAGATAAGAAGGGTAGAACGCTAAATCTTTGGTAAACTTGTATGCTACTCAAATAACTTGTATTTTTTTAAAATTTATTTTTATATACATCGAACCTAAAGAAGGGCAAAGTGCTAAAACCCGGGCATCTAGATTTCCAGTATAAATTTGCATTTTTAAAAAAAAAATTTTTTTTTTTTTTTTTCTATAACATTGGTTGGAAACAATTAATTTGATCTTGTGCTAATCTCGTGCTAAAAATCGGTAGTTTTTCCTTACAAATTTGTATGCTCCTCCCACAATCCTTTAATGTTTAATAATTTTTTATTTTTTTATTTTTTCTCTCTCCGTTTATTGTATATATATATGTATATGTGTGTATATATGTATATATACATATATATATGTATATGTATGTATGTGTATGTATAGTTTTTTTTTTTTTCTGTAACCTATATATAGGCTGTAACCCTTTATGTACTTCAGTGTTCCTGAGGATGTCATTAGACGAAAGCGCTTGAGCACCATTCTGTTTCCTTTCCTTCGTGGTTTTATTCATCATAAATATTTTTCACGTGTTACTTTCGTGAAATAATTTTCATATATATATGTGTGTGTGTGTGTGTTTGTACACATAGTGTGTGTGTATATATATATATATATATATATATATATATATGTAAAACCTTCCAACCTTCCAAATGTTCCGTGCGATGAATCCTTATTTCACGAAGGTCAAGCTTGTCGCCCCTCCTCTCCCATATATATAAATGTGTGCAGTAAAACCTTTCAATAACGACACTCCATTATTACGAAACCTCTCTTTATCGAAAACACGTTTCGTTATAAGGAGGTGTTCGTCTCTACCGCCATTTCCTTGATCAAGAAAGTAAGCGGCATGCTGATTGGTTGATGCCTAAAAGCTGATACGTAATTGGCTAGATTGTTTCTCCCTCACGTAGAAATATTAAGTTATGCATTGAATATACTATATATAATATAGTTATACATTTAGTATACTGTACACTATATAAAGTATGTATAAATAACTAATGAGGGTCTAAATAGGTCATTAAAATATATACTACAATATCGGCAAAGGAAAACCTCTTTATAACGAACAATCTCTCTATAACGACAGCAATTTGGCTGATATATTTCGTTATAGAGAGGTTTTACTATATATACACATATATATATATATATTTGAATTTGTCAAGCTTGTCAAGGTAGCTGTAGTTTACCGAACGTTCACTGAACGTTCTATAAACATTCCATGAACGCGCACTGAACGTTCTACAAACATTCACTGCGCTCACTCTTTGGAGGTATTGCATATTTTAATGGTACTTACAAACAAAAATACGTCTACTAAACGTTCACTAAACGTTCATGAGATGTCTTTATAAGCGTTTTATAAACGTTCAGTTAACGGTCATTGTTTGGAGAGTAAAATTCTTTGTGTACGTTAAAGGTCCCTGCAAACAAAGGTACGTTTATTAAACGATTTTTAAAAGGCCATTGTTTGCATGGCTGGTTTTTAATTGTTCCGTTCATATATACTGCGTACATCCCTATGGTCATAGGCACCTTTTTTTTGCACTTGTTAATTCTCTCTCTCTCTCTCTCTCTCTCTCTCTTTGTATATATATATATATATATATATATTTATATATATATATATATATTTATTATATATATATATATATATGGAATCGGGTTTAAGTGACAGTTTCTACACTAAAAGTAAATACAATATTGCAACATGAAAATGCTTTTGTAATCGATGTATCTTTAGTTGAGATTTGGCTTTGTCTGCAATATTGATTATTGCCTAATGTATTTCTTGCCTAATGGGATGGAATACTTGGAAACAAGTGTTTTTCCACTCAAACTACGATGAATAATGAATGGTTTTAGTTTTTATATATATATATATATGTTAACCCCTCCGTCTATGGCCCGTGTTGGTTCGAAGTCGACGGGGGTTCTAGTTAGGTGGCAGCAACGGATGTGTGACTTGAAGTAGTTTTCTTTTATATTACTCCCGAGTTCTTCTATAGTGGCTCGGAGGACTCTGATAGACTTACTAAAAATGCTGAAGGTTCCGGATTATTCTTATAGCGTATCCGGAAAGTTTAATGACTAAGTTCTTCTGAAGAGAGCAAGGCTCGAAGGATAAGATAAAAACTATCTTCAACTGTAAATTTACTGCTAAAATGTACAGGTAGTGCTCAGCCTCTGAATTAGCTTCTGAATGCCAATGGAATATTTTTAGTGGGTTTATATACCCAAAAACTGCTAACATCATTATTATTAAATGCTAAAATGGCTGTATTTTTTGCACAATATTCGAAAATAAAGTAAATTTTTAGCTGTGGTAAGGCTTGAACGAGTAAACAAAATATTTGAAGACGAAACCATATTTTTATCTTAAACCGCGACTTTTCAGATCTGATGTTATCATGATCTGCCAAGTTAACTAAAAGTGGAAATCGGACTATGCATCTTTACACTAAAATATGCATATGAGTAAAATTTTAAGGTTTAAGATGTACAACTTTAATGCTTAGGCAAGACATAATCTCATCTTTTATAACGAAAGGAATGTATACAAAATATGAACATTGCAAAGCTTAAGCACGATTCCTTATTAAGCGAAATCTAAAAAAATGATTATGAGATTTTAAAAAAACAACAGGTCACCAATTATTTGGCAAAGTAGAAAGCAAATCAAAAATTTTATCCAAACTCGCGTTGGGCGATTTTGGTCCTTATGTAAAAATGAATACACACACGTACATACATATGAGTATAGGCATTGTATAAAGTTAAATATATAAGAATATACAGGATTATATAAATACATGAACCATATAACACGAATTTTGAAAATGGATACTTTTTCTTAAAATGGATACAAGAACTATATAAATGAATACAAGAATTACATGAAGAATAAGATAGTATAGGAATATGGGAATTATTTATGGTTCATTTTTACAGGGCTCTTCCCTCTAGAATGATATTAATATACTAATGTAACATCCTAACTAATGCTAACTAGATGATAACTATGGGTTTTATAATACAGAGTTATATATACAACGTAAGTCGGGTGGTTAAGTCTAGTTCACGTGGTCTGGGTACGCACTCTTGGTCGTGCATAAATAGTTTCATGTTCCGTGTCACTTGGTTTTCTTTGTTCCCAGAATGATCTTTTCACCACAAATATACCGAGGATAATAGCACATATAATAATGATACTAACGGCAGATGTTGAGAAAATGGTTACCGGTTGTAGTATTTGTAAGAGGTTATTTTGGTTATCATCCGAAATTTTAAACCGGCTCAATTGATCATTCCATTCAGGGGCATGTAGTTCGGGTAGGATGGTTACAGGTTTTATGGAGAGATTTAAGATCTCTATGACGGGTTTAAATTTAATTTGCGACGGGAATGGGTATGAGTTATTAAGGGTAACCTTATACGGGTTGTATATTTGGAGGGCTTTTGAACGCAAGGAGCAACCAATTGGTAGGCGAATAACCATAGGGATTGTAATGAGGGAATAATTCGATGGACACTCGAGAGTAGCGGCAGTCCTGTTCGCGAAGGAAACCAAGATGTCTGGTCCAATTCGTAGTTGGATGGTTTTAGGGGAATGAAATTTTTTAAATGAACATACGGGGGCATGCCGGTGTAGTGAATACTCTTATTTTAGTTTCAAGATAAATGTTAATTTTACCGTCTTGAATTTCGGAATAGCTATAAATTCATTTTAAAATAGAAATCCAAGGGTTATATTTTCCATCCTTGGTACTGTCGCAGTTTCGCCTAACGGACTCAATACGGCTAGTGAGATAATCACTGGTTGGCACTTAACCAGCGGCAGTGCTTATGGCTACATCATCCAGGTTAACCTATACCGGATAGATGCGCTACGGTCCCAAGCCGTAGCTTGCCTAGGCCCAACGACGACGACGACGACGAAAACCAACAATTGGTGACCCCGGAGCTGGATTCCCCCCTTTTACCCGAACGACTAGGACTAGACTGTAACGTCGTTCGTGCCCATCACCCCCTTCACCCGAGCGACTAGGACCAGACTGTAACGTCGCTCGTGCCCTCTGCCCCTCACCCCTGCCCGTGCGCTCTGTGCCTGCGCTCGTCTCAACCTCCACTCCTTCGTTGGTAACTTGTCGTCTTGCTTGTACGTCAGCAAGCATAGGAGAAGATGCCTGACGACGCTGGTGCCATCTCCCACTTGAGCGTAAAGCTCCCCGTCTTCTGGCCGGGTGATCCATTTATTTGGTTCCACCAAGTGGAATCACAATTCAACTTGGGAAGGATCACCGCTAGCAGGACAAAATACGATCATGTTTTGTCCTCTCTACCAGCGAGCATCATCTCTGAAGTCCGTGACGTCATCGTGTCTACTTCCACGAGTGAGAACCCATACAACGATCTGAAGTCTGCCATCCTGTGCCGCACCACTGTCTCCGAGCGTGAGAAACTACATCAGTTAATCTCAAAAGAAGAACTTGGAGACCGTAAGCCCACTCAAATGCTGAGGGCTATGCAGTGCGCTCTAGGCGAACGCGCACAAACCTTCGATAAGGACATCTTTAGACAGTTGTTCTTGCAGAAACTTCCTCCATCAGCTCAGCGTGTCTTGGCCACTATGGATCCTGCTACTCCAGTTGATAAACTAGCAGAAACTGCCGACAAAGTAGTGGAGATTGACACAGCTCCGGTCAACAACGTGAACACACAATCGGAACTGGAGTTGAAAGTGGAAGAGTTAAGTCAACAACTCAACCACGTTTGTTCTCTGCTACAAAATCAACGGCAAAGAAGCCATTCTCAGTCAAGATTTACGAAGAGGCATCGTTCGAGTTCCGGGAAGATCTGCTTCTACCACTCTAAATTTGGAAAGAAGGCTAGGAAGTGCATCTCCCCTTGCAATTTTTCGTCGGAAAACCACAGCAGCGAGTCCTAATGGCGTCTAGTACTCGCACTGCCAACCTGTTATTCATAAAGGACAGGAACTCTGGTGTCAATTTCTTGGTCGATACCGGAGCGTCAGTCAGTGTATTCCCTCAAAAATCTGGTCATACGCACTCGGAATCTCCGCCTCTATACGCTGCTAACGGTTCACGCATACCCACGTACGGTACTCAGTCGCGTGAACTAAACTTGGGCCTTCACCGATCCTTCAAGTGGATTTTCATCTGTGCTCAAGTGCAGCATCCCATAATCGGCGCTGACTTCCTCCAGCATTTCAAACTCCTGGTGGATCTTGACAAGCGACGCTTATGCGGCCAGGCCACACTGCTTTCTGTTCTTGCCAAACAGGTTGCCCTTCCGGACGCCTCGAACTCTGCACTTTCCCTCGTTCCCCCTAATTCCATGTACCAGTGCCTTTTCCAGCGATATCCAGGAATTCTTCAACCGATGCAGATGGGTGATACCATTAAGCACACCATTACCCATCACATTACAAGAAAAGGTCCCCCTGTGTTTGCAAAACCCAGACGTCTTGCCCCGGACAAACTGAAAGCTGCCAAATCGGAATTCCAGCTTATGATAGATCTTGGGATAATAAGACCTTCCAAAAGCAGTTGGTCCTCTCCCCTACACCTGGTCCAGAAGAAGTCAGGAGACTGGAGACCATGTGGGGATTACCGGTTTTTGAATTCGACAACCATCCCGGACCGATATCCGGTACCAAATGTCCAAGACTTTACTTCTCTTCTCCACGGCAAATCTATCTTCAGTAAAATAGACCTCGTTAAGGCTTTCCACCACATTCCCGTAGAGCCTTCGGATATTCCCAAGACTGCAGTTTGTACACCATTTGGGTTATTCGAATTTGTGAAGATGCCGTTCGGGCTACGGAATGCTGCGCAAACCTTTCAGAGGTTTATAGATGAGGTCACCAGAGGCTTAGACTTTGTTTATGCATACATCGATGATTTGCTTGTGGCCAGCTCAACGGAAGAGGAACATAAGGAACATCTTTCACTCCTCTTTCAACGCTTAGAACAATACGGTGTTACTATTAATGCATCTAAGTGTGTGTTTGCACAGCCAACCTTGGAATTTCTTGGTCACACGATTTCGCAGCACGGAATTACCCCCCTTCAGGACAAGTGTGAAGTGATAAAAAATTACCCTATGCCAAATAATCAGCGTGAGTTACGTCGGTTTCTAGGTTTGGTAAATTATTACCACAAGTTCATTAAAAACTGTGCCAGTGTTCTTGCTCCTCTACACGCTATGATCACACACAAACGCAAGGTAACGAAATTGGTATGGTGTAGCGATAGTTTACAGGCGTTCGACAATGCCAAAAATGCTATCAATAGTGCATTGTCTCTGTCATTTCCTATCAGTGATGCCCCCCTAACTCTGACGGTCGATGCATCAGATGTTGCGATCGGTGGGGTGTTGGAACAAACCATTAACGGTCAACAAGCACCCATCGCGTTTTACTCGAAAAAGCTGCAGCCAGCCCAAACGCGTTATAGTGCTTTCGGACGTGAACTTCTTGCTATTTACTTAAACGTGAAGCATTTTCAACATTTCCTTGAAGGCCGAGAGTTTTGTGTTTTTACCGACCACAAACCTTTGGTCACTGTCTTCAATAAAAAAGCTGTAACCACTCTCCCAGAGTCATCAGGCAACTCGATTATATCTCGCAATTTACCACAGATATCCGCCACATCAAAGGTGTCTCGAACACTCCAGCGGATGCACTTTCAAGAATAGAGATTACTTCTGTTACCCTCAGCTCTACACTGTGGAATGCTATTGCACAGGATCAAGATAAGGATACGGAACTACAAGACCTGCTCAGAGAAGACTCCACTCATTCACTTTCCCTCAAGAAAATGAGTATGCCAGGATTGTCTGTGCCCCTCTATTGCGACGTATCAACAGCTGCTATTCGCCTTATGTCCCTCCATGTCACAGACAAGCAGTCTTCACGGATCTTCATAAGCCCTCCCATCCTGGTATCCGTGCTTCGCAACACCTGGTTACCTCTCGCTTTGTTTGGCCCTCGATGCGGAAGGATGTCAAACATTGGACCAAAACGTGCCTTGCCTGCCAGCGTGCCAAAGTCCAAAGGCACACCAGGTCCCCCTTTGACGCATTTCCGCCCCCATCCCAGCGATTTGAGGTAATTCATGTAGACATTGTTGGCCCTCTTCCAGTGATTCAAGGCCAACGTTATCTGCTCACCTGTCTCGACCGCTTTTCCAGATGGCCTGAAGCCATCCCACTTCCTGATATCCAAGCGGACACTGTTGCAAGAGCTTTCTTCATGGATGGGTATCAAGATTTGGATTGCCGACAAAAGTCATCACTGACCAAGGTCGCCAATTTGAGTCTTCGCTTTGGAAGAAGTTTACCAGCTTGTTGGGTACAGTACATGCGCATACCTGTGCGTATCATCCGCAAGCTAACGGCCTCGTCGAACGCTTCCATCGCCAGCTGAAGTCATCCTTATGTGTCACGAAGACTCCCATTGGATGGATAAGCTTCCACTCGTGTTGCTTGGTATTCGCTCTGCATTTAAGAGTGATCTGAAGACTACAGCGGCCGAACTAGTCTATGGAACAACACTGCGGCTACCAGGTGGCTACTTCACTGCAGGGGATAAGTCATGTGATCCTACGGAATTCGCTCAAACACTTTCCTCTCACATGCAGTCCCTTCAGCCTGTTCCCCCTCGATTGACTAGCCAACAGAACATCTTTGTTTCCCCAGCCCTCCAGTCTTGCACCCACGTTTTCGTTCGTGTACCTGTCCCAAAACGGCCTCTCCAATGTCCATATGACGGGCCCTATGAAGTTCTCCGACGTACGCGCAAATCATTTCTCATCCAGCGCGGTTCCAAGGTCGACAAGGTTTCTATCGATCGTCTTAAGCCTGCGTTTTGGAATCAACCTTAAGCGAGGTATATGTAGCTACCAAAAAGGTCCAGGGGAAATCTGTGTCGTTCGGAACTCTTTGAACTTCCTCTCTGGTGGGGGAGTGTGTAGTGAATACTCTTATTTTAGTTTCAAGATAAATGTTAATTTTACCGTCTTGAATTTCGGAATAGCTATAAATTCATTTTAAAATAGAAATCCAAGGGTTATATTTTCCATCCTTGGTACTGTCGCAGTTTCGCCTAACGGACTCAATACGGCTAGTGAGATAATCACTGGTTGGCACTTAACCAGCGGCAGTGCTTATGGCTACATCATCCAGGTTAACCTATACCGGATAGATGCGCTACGGTCCCAAGCCGTAGCTTGCCTAGGCCCAACGACGACGACGACGAAAACCAACACCGGTCACGAATTAAATCGATAAAGCAAGACCTAGTATTTGGAAGAATAACTGGTTTGAGTGGAGGGCAGACGAGTTGTTTATTTGGTTGCGGGAATCGGCAATGCCGGACGTCGCTATCTGACATCATAGAATAAGCTGATAGACCTTTGGTGAGGAAAAGGTAAGGTGGTACGGTGGGTAAATACAATCGATAGACATTAGAGTTATTTTGGTAGGGTGTTGGGAAAGGGTGAAATTTATATACGTCATAAGTGAGGACATCGAAAAATGGTATAATTATGAGGTATGTGTAGGGGCGTGGTCCATGTACAGTCCAGTGTATTCTAGAAATTGAGGGTAATTAGTGTGGTTGAGTGGGAATATGGGTGATAATTTTAATTGTGACTGGGCGGTGTGAATCAAGGACTGAAGTATTTCCCATGGTATTAGGGTGGAAAGAGTGATTTTTCCATGGGCTAGCTGGGTTGCACGCAAAACCTTGGAATGAATCGTAGTTATTCGTTGTAAGTATTTATCGATTAGGGTTACTTGTAGGTTCATTATCTCTATTAATTCTATATATCTTTTGTGTTCTTTGTATTGAGCTAACATGGATTCAAGGTATGTGAATCTGTCCGAAAGGGAGTGGAGGAAGCGATTGTTTTCGTGTAATGACCTAATAGTTGTTCTAACATGTGTCCATTATATTGTCGATTTCGCGCGAAGAGATTCAATTTAAGTTCAATTCTTTTAATATCTTCTTCGGTGCTAATCCGAATAAACCTTTGAACAGTTCCCTCCTATATCTATCAGTCCCCTTTTACTTCTTTGGTTAAAGTTTTCTGAATTTTTAGTTTCAGTTTGTATCCATGGTAAGGCTACTATTTCTGATAGGGCGCATGCTGTAGTTTGAATATTTTCGAGGGTATTTTCTAACAGAACGCGACTAATCTGATCTTTTCCTTGGAAAGAATTCTGGACTTTACTTTCAAACGTTTTTAATTGGGTTTGTATTTGCAGGAGATTGATTTTAATTCTAGCAGGGGATTGCAAATTTATATAAAGGTCTGCGTGCCCTTTCAAAAATTTACCTTCTGCAAGTTTTTCTATAAAAACTCCGGTAGAAATTTTAATGCTAGGTCTACAAGAGTAAATAATTTGGAAAATTATAAGGGGGACAATTTTATTCATTTCTACGCCTTAAGTTATACGGAGCTGGGGGTCCGATGGGACGCTTGGCTCTGGGGCCTCCTCTTGTTCAGAGATTGCCTCGAGTAATGGTGGTATTACGAGGTACCAATCTTCGTCATGAGTAGCGGTTCCCGCGGTGACTACTTCAGTTTTTTGATCCCTGCCCGATTTGTTAATATCTTGACCTTTTGAAGGATAGGCGGCTCGAACGCCTGGCAGCTGTTTTTTGGGAAGGTGTTGTTCGGAAGCTATCTTCAAATTGTCAGCGTGAATGATCTTTAGTTTGGAATGATCCCGGAGGTCGAGGATTTCATAACGATTTTTTCCGAGGTTTTTCATAATCCTATATGGGCCATCCCATTTTGGGTATAATTTGCGATGAGCACCTGGCGGTTTCACGCTCTTCAGATAACATCGCATACCGACGATTATAGTCCGTTGACGGGGATGACGCCTATGTTGCTCTTGCTCCATCTGTTGGTTTCGTTGGTCGAGGGCATAGCGGATTATGTCAAAAATCTTGAAAGATCGTTCAGCTAGTTGCTGATTTGCTTCTGCCATTTCGGAAGATGTTAGAACTGCCGGGTCGGTTTGGTCGGGCAAATCAAAAGGTAGACGCTTGTCGTAGTGATAGAGGACGAAATGAGGGGTGTCCCCGATGGACACATTATAGCCATTGTTGATGGCTGTTTGTACCATGGGAAGGGAATCATCCCATGTACGGGAGGATGCATCGACAACGTGGCGCAGGGCTTCCAAGATCTTTCGATTGTGCCTTTCCACTAAGCCGTTTGCCTGCGGATGGTATGCCACAATGTGTGTATTTTTAATTTTACACATGTTACAGAGTGACTCGAACAGTTTGGAAGTGAAACTAAGGGCGTTATCCGAGATTAGGATGGAAGGAGTGGTATGATTTTGGATGACGCGTTCCACTAGGGCTCTTGCCACAGTTTCCGAGGTCTGGTCTGGAATGGCGGCTACTTCGCTGTAACGCGAGAAGTGGTCCGTAAACACAATGATGTACTGATTTCCCTTTGACGTTTTGGGAAATGGTCCCAGTATATCCATTCCAGTTCTTTGCCAGGGCCTTTGGCATACTGGATATTTATGCATCGGAGCTGTGGATGGTACGTTGCCCTTATGCTTTAAACACGACGGACATTCGGCGATGTATTCTTGTACCTTTTTGTTCATCTCGGGAAAGTGGTATCGCTCCAAAAGACTCTTGATGGTGCGATCCGGCCCCATGTGTCCATACAAAGGTGAGTCGTGACAAAGTCCAATGGCTATATCGACGAGATCCTTTGGTATCTCCACGAGGTCGTTTCCATCTTCGTTCCTGAAATGTACGAGCCCATCTTTGAGGTTGTACTGTTCTTTTACCTTCGATGGTTCCTTTTGTTCCAGGCGCGCCCGAAGGTTTGGGTGTGTTGGTCCTGTTGTTGGGAGTATTGCAGACACTCGTAGTCGAACACAGGAAGAATTCCTATTTTATTCACTTGGGCGTCGGGCTTGAGTCTCGACAATCCGTCTGGAATAACTTGCAGTTTTCCCGGTTTGTATACGATTTTCGCTGCAAAGTCCTGAATCAACAGAGCCCATCTACTCAATCGTCCTTCAAGTAGCTTGTCCTTGAAGAGGTACGTGAGTGGCTTATGATCAGTCTTGATGGTTACATCGTAGCCATAGACGATATTTCGGAATTTTTTCAAAGCCCAATATACCGCTAGGGCCTCTCGGTCCGTAGTGGAATAATTCCGTTGAGGTGCAGAGAGAAGTTGACTGGCATAAGCAATGGGTAATTCCACACCGTCTACGTCCTGTAACAGGACGGCTCCTAGTCCATAGGAGGAAGCATCTGTGGCTATGATGAAGGGTCTTGTGTAATCAGGATATTGTAAAATGGGATGACAGGTTAGTTTATTAATTAAAGTTTCAAAGGCATGTTGGTGATCGGATTCCCAGTTAAATTTCGAATTTTTCTGGAACAAATTAGTAATGGGTTTAGCAATATTTGAAAATTGGGGGATAAAGTTCCGATAGAATCCGACAAAACCAATAAATGCACGGGCGTCGTCGATGGTCTTGGGTACAGGGTACCTTTCCAGGGCTTCGAGTTTGGCTGGATCAGGTTTAATTCCTGTGGACGAGAGTAGGAATCCTAGGTATACCAGGGATTCTTGTAAAAAATTGCACTTTGCAAGCTTCAGTTTAAGGTGTGCTTTTCTCAAGTGTGATAGCACATTCTGAAGGCGTTGAAAGTGTGTTTTTATGTCCGAACTGTAGACGATAATATCGTCAAGATAAACGAGAGCTTCGACACCTAATAGGTCGGAAAGGACTATATTCATCAACCTAGAGAAATTAGCAGGCCCATTTCGGACTCCGAAAGGTAAAACCTGGAATTCGTAATGGCCTCGGTTAGTGGAGAAAGCAGTCAATGCCCGAGATTCGGGACTGACCTCCATTTGCCAATAACCCGATGCTAAATCGAGGGATGAAAAGAAGTTCGCTTTCCCTACGTTCAGAATTGTTTCCTGCATGTTTGGAATCGGGAAACGGTCTGGGATGGTAATGTTGTTCAGGCGTCTAAAATCTATACAAGGGCGAGATGTTCCGTCCTTTTTGGAGACGAGAATCATAGGAGCGGACCAGGGACTAGCTGAAGGCTGAATGACATCCTGCTCCAACATGTCCTTGATGTGTTCCTCAATAGTGACTAATTGGGAATGTGGAACCCGATAGGGAGGAATGAAAATGGGTTTGGAATTGGGTTCCAACTTGATTTCAAAAGGGACCAAATTAGTTCGGCCCAGAGGATCTCCTTTTAGGGCAATCACATCTCTATTTCTTATCAGGAAATCGAGAAGTGATTCCATTAGTTTGGGATCCTGTAAAGCTGGTGACTCCTGAAGGGAGTGCTCCAGACATTTCTTATATTCTTCTTTTAATACTGAAGGATTTAATCTAAGGAACTGGAAACACGATTTATCATACTGATGGGGAAATCTGAATCTACTTCTACTGTGGAAACAGTTCCTATTTTCTGATTTGAAGTTAATTCTATAGGACTTTTTCCTTTGTTTAAACAAACAACAGGGATAGCTGAATTCTGACTCTGACTAAGGACTTGGGCAATAAGAACATCTCTTTTGAAATTACTTTTCTCTGTAATCAGAGTACGCTCTGACTCTAATAATTTTCCTTGACTGTTAACTACTTTTGCTAGGAAACAAATCTTCTCATAAGGTGCTACTGTTATATGCTCGGTAGGGCATATGAAAAATTGTGAATCTGATTCTGGTTCGGCGACTAAAATTTGCCTTATTGGCTGAACTGAAGCTGGCTGACTGGAAACTGGCTGACTGGAAACTGGCTGACTGGAAACTGGCTGACTGGAAACTGGCTGACTGGAAACTGACTGACTGGAAACTGACTGACTGGAAACTGACTGTGTTGATCCAACTGGATTCAACAACTGGAACTGATTACCCTGGGGTCTGATTTCTGGAGCGGTTGTCCCTCTGGATACAACCGGCTGACTTGAACTGCAATCAAGTGGAGGGGGTTTCCTATTTCTTTCGGAAATCTGAACTGGACTAATTCTATTAGCATTAAGTGTCTGTCATTCTCACGGAGATGGTGTGTCCTATTTCGACACTTTACTAACTTTCCGGCTGGGTAAATCTCCCATTGATTCCGGTTAAAAAAATCCATACCTAGTAGGATGTCTGTCTGAAAGGTGGCGACTGTGTCCACTATACAACATTTCGCGGGGTATACCGCGTTTCCAACTTCTAAATATAACTCAATTTCTCCGTATGTAGGTATGGGTGTGCCCGTAACTCCTCTGAGTTGGCAGGATGGTGCCTTAAGTTCATATTTGTAATTTGTACTCTCTAGTAATTCATCTACACATTGTTTCTTAATTAACGTCGCGTGTGCTCCTGTATCTAGGAGAGCAGTTAAATCTTGGTTATCGGTGCTACAATTTATTATTAAATCTAGGAGGTCCGCACCTATTATCCTGATGGGGAGTTTGTGTGCGTATCTGGGTTCATTACTGTAATTTAGGGGGAGGAGGTTGAACTGCCGCCTCCAATGTAGGGTCTAAAAAAGGGCTCGAATGGTCTTCTATGGGAGGACCTGGGTCATATTCTACGGGAATATCATACGCTGGAGGGTGTTCTTGAAAACTGTTCTCTGGGGAAAATGATTCCTCCACGGGTACTTCTACGTACCGAACTAGTTGACCTTGCTGGTTGTACTGAGGTTTGTACATGGGGTAAGAGTGTGGTTGACCCTGTGGTCGTGATCTATTGGGTTGGTAGTTCGACTGAGGCTGGGAATGGACTGGTTTCTGGGGATTGGATGACTTTTGGGATACGTTTTGGGAACGTGGTTGGTTTGGTTTCTGAAAGTGGGGTCTATACCCTGCAGGGGCTTTATCAGCACACTTTTGGCGATCGCCACGGCGATGACCATGTTCGTGACAGTGGGAGCAATACGAGGGGTAATTACATTGACTTATCATGTGCCCAAAGCTATCGCAGTTAAAACACTGTGGAGGAGGGCGTGTATTCTGGGTTTGGGGGGCTTGTTTCTGGGGTGTTCCCTGCATTGGCCTCGATTTATAGGGTTGTTGTTGTTGCTGTGGTGTTGTGGCTGCTGCTGCTGAATATAATGTACAGGGGTTTCTCTACCTTTCGGTAGTTTTGGTTTGCTAAATCGGGGTAATGTTCCCGTGTTTTGTTTATGGCTACACTTACAGGTTTGTCAACATTTAAAAACTCCTGAAACTTTTTTTTAGGTGCTCCGGGTAGGTTTTGGTAAATGGTTGTGGCTACTATTAGATTTCTTTGTTTCGAAGTGAAAGTTATGCCACATGCATTTTCTGCGGCCCGGAGGGCTTCTCCTACAAGTTTATGTGTACGTGTAATAAAATTGTTTAAATCTTCGTGTTCCTCTTTCTTCCATTTAGCTTGGAAGACTGCTTCTAACGTGGCTAAGGGTTGTGCAAGGGTTATTTCTTTAAAAAATTCTAATAAGTTTTGTTTAAAATCGTCCCATGTTGTAGCTTCGCTAATTGATGGGACGTAAGTGACTGTGTCATGAGCATTCCCTTCTTTCGGGTCGATAAATCTTTTTGCTTCCCTAATTTTTATATCATTATCGGTAATATTTTCGCGTAAGAAATGTTGCTCTAAAGATTCAACCAAGGTCTTACGCGTGGTTCAACAAAACGATTATCTATGGTCCCCTTAAAAATTAAAACAGTATGAGGAAGGTTTACTAGTCTGCCTAAGTTAATGTATGCTGGGGCGGGGGTTTGAGACTGAGACATATTGGCTTGTGTGTTTGGGAGTATGTTTGAAGGGCGCGGGGTAGGTGGAAAAATGGGTGTAGGTAAATTTTCGATGTCAGAAAGCGCACCGTCTGAATCGCTCATATGTGAAGGTACTTATTAATGTGTTCTAATTAGGTCTGCTTGACCGATCTTAATTTATGGAATGATCACTTAAGGGGTTTTCCTAACTACACTATCTAAAAATAAATGCACAACAATTTGCCTAACTAGGGGAAAATTTGAAAAGATTGCAAACAAAAATAAAAATGTAAACAAAATTTCACTCGAATGTACGTGAAGGTATGGTAATACTATGTTTGGTACATTAAATAAAATTATACTATACTAACTAGAATAGTAAAATAACTGAAAATAACTGTGACAATAATTCTGTGACAATAATTCTGTGACAATAATTCTGTGAAATAGTTTTCAATAAAAAAATGTATCACTGGTGTCTGAAGTGTTCACTGTGTTTTGTGTTAATTCTGGCTCAATATTAAATATTAACTGTTAATAATACTGACTTTTCAAATGTTTTAGAGATTATTTAAAAAAGAGTTTTGTACTTAACAAGATTCCTACGGCGAAATCCTTAGAGACGTGTCCTGAAGACGTGTCTTGCTGGCCACTTGTTCTTGGATGAAAACTAGGCGTGGAGAACTTGGAGTCGTGACGCACCGGTTCAAGGGTGGATGTGACGAACTAGAAGTCGTGACACGCCGGTCAACTGGGTGTTGGTTCTGGTTCCAGGGTCTGGAAGACTGGAAGAATCCTGGAGTCGTGAAGATCCTGGTTAAAGGGTCGCCAGTTGTTAACCCCTCCGTCTATGGCCCGGGTGGTTCGAAGTCGACGGGGGTTCTAGTTAGGTGGCAGCAACGGATGTGTGACTTGCAGTAGTTTTCTTCTATATTACTCTCCGAGTTCTTCTATAGTGGCTCGGAGGACTCTGATAGACTTACTAAAAATGCTGAAGGTTCCGGATTCTTCTTATAGCGTATCCGGAAAGTTTAATGACTAAGTTCTTCTGAAGAGAGCAAGGCTCGAAGGATAAGATAAAAACTATCTTCAACTGTAAATTTACTGCTAAAATGTACAGGTAGTGCTCAGCCTCTGAATTAGCTTCTGAATGACAATGGAATATTTTTAGTGGGTTTATATACCCAAAAACTGCTAACATCATTATTATTAAATGCTAAAAAGGCTGTATTATTTTTGCACAATATTCGAAAATAAAGTAAATTTTTAGCTGTGGTAAGGCTTGAACGAGTAAACAAAATATTTGAAGACGAAACCATATTTTTATCTTAAACCGCGACTTTTCAGATCTGATGTTATCATGATCTGCCAAGTTAACTAAAAGTGGAAATCGGACTATGCATCTTTACACTAAAATATGCATATGAGTAAAATTTTAAGGTTTAAGATGTACAATTTTAATGCTTAGGCAAGACATGATCTCATCTTTTATAACGAAAGGAATGTATACAAAATATGAACATTGCAAAGCTTAAGCACGATTCCTTATTAAGCGAAATCTAAAAAAATGATTATGAGATTTTAAAAAAACAACAGGTCACCAATTATTTGCAAAGTAGAAAGCAAATCAAAATTTTATCCAAACTCGCGTTGGGCGATTTTGGTCCTTATGTAAAAATGAATACACACACGTACATACATATGAGTATAGGCATTATATAAAGTTAAATATATAAGAATATACAGGATTATATAAATACATGAACCATATAACACATGAATTTTTAAAATGGATACTTTTTCTTAAATGGATACAAGAACTATATAAATGAATACAAGAATTACATGAAGAATAAGATAGTATAGGAATATGGGAATTATTTATGGTTCATTTTTTATATATATCATTTTTACAGGTATATATATAATATTATATATATATATATATATATATATATATATATATATATTTCCCCTGCGCTCGCGAAGGTGTCGCAATTACAAACAATTTGAAGATTCTATCCTTAAATGCTCGTAGCCTACGAAATTGCTTGTAAAGACTATGATTTAATTGCGATAAATGAATCGTGGTTTAGCACTGAAACACGTGACTTTGTAGGGGAGTATCAAATTAGAGGTTATAGACTTTTGTTAAAAACAGAATAGGTAGGCGAGGAGGCGGTATTATGTTGTATATCAAAGATAATATTGCGAACGTTATAGAAGTAAAGCACACAATTCCAGAACCGATAGATTCGACTGTAGCAGAACTTAAATTGAACGATTTCAAACTTGTTGTTGCCGTTATATATAGGCCCCCTAATCAAACAGCTGATACGGACGAAGCGTTATATCGTGAACTTAAGAGAATAATAGGTAGTGAGCAGGCCTTAGTTATGGGTGACTTTAATTGCGCCATCGTGGATTACGATACAATGCAGGGAGACGCGGGAGGTAATCGTTTAGTTAATTTTCTGGAGGATAGCTATCTTATTCAAAAGGTTAGGGAACCTACGAGGTTGGACAGTATTTTAGATTTAGTAATAACTACGGATGATAGGCTAATCACTGATCTTCAGGTAATAGAACCGTTAAGCAATAGCGATCATAATATGGTAGACTTTGTCTTCTCAGTAAGTCACTCGAAACCAGTTAACTCGACTAAAATTCCTAATTTCCAGCACGCAGACTTTTGTAAATTTCGAAATAAATTGTCACACGTCAATTGGGAAAACGTAATGGGGATCTCCAACGCAAACCTAATGTTGGAATCGTTTGAAACAGTATTTAGGACTATAAATGATGAATGTGTACCGTACAAAATTAAGCGTGCGAAAGTAAACAACAAGCCCTTGTGGTTTACTTCTAGAGTAGGAGACATTATAAAGAGTAGAGATAGGGCTTATAGGCTACATAAGTGCGATAAAGACAATTTGTGGTTACGAAACAACTACATATCTATAAGGCGTGAAGCGAAAAGTGTTATAAAAAAGTCCAAGCGCGAATTTGAAATCTCCATGGCTCGTGACGGTAAAGAAAACCCCAAGCGATTCTTTCAATACGTCAATAATAGAAATCCAGTAAAAAGTGTCTTGGGGCCGTTGAAAAATGTTAACGGAGATCTAGTTTCTGAAAACAAGGAAATGGCTACCTTGCTAAACAAATTTTTTACGTCAGTTATTACTGTAGAAGATGTAACGAATATCCCTATGGTCATAGACATAATACCTTTTGATGATGGTAATATTCTGGATAATGTTGTGGTTAGTGAAGGGGAGGTAATGCGCTATATTGATAAAATGAAAATGCGTAAATCACCAGGGGCCGGATTCCATATATCCCATACAACTAAAAGGATTAAAAGATAGCATTGTTTTGCCGCTAACAAAGATTTTGAATGCGTCTATTTCTGAGTGGTGCGTACCAGATAATTTCAAGTTATCAAACGTAACATCTATCTTTAAGAAAGGCAATAAAAGTGTGGCGGGAAATTATAGGCCAATCAGTTTAACGTCTGTTGTAGGTAAGCTACTGGAATCAATAATTAGGGATCGTATAGTCGAACACTTAGAATTGCATAACTTGGTTAGAAATACACAGCACGGTTTTAGGCGAAACAAATCTTGCTTAACTAATCTTTTAGAATTTTTTCAAAGCGTGGTTGACGTTTACGATAGTCATCGGGCGGTTGATGTAGTGGTTTTAGATTTTCAAAAAGCGTTTGACAGCGTGCCGCACAAAAGACTCATTGAAAAAACTAAGGATCATGGAATCAGGGGTGTAGTAATAAATTGGCTAGAAGAGTGGTTGCGAGGTAGGAAACAGAGGGTGGTCGTTGATGGAGCGGAGTCGTTTTGGGCTAATGCAGCGAGTGGGGTTCCTCAGGGTTCAGTATTGGGCCCCTTGCTTTTTCTTATATATATTAACGATTTAGATGTCGGCCTAGTCAGTACAGTTTCAAAGTTTGCGGATGACACGAAACTAAGATGATTCCTTCGGTTAGGTCAAAGTCGTACGAGGATAGGCTTAAGGAGTTAAAATTTACTACACTCGAGACTAGGAGGCTAAGGGATGATCTAATCCAGGTTTTCAAAATTATGAATGGGTTCGATAACGTAGACAGAGATAGCTTTTTCGAAATATCTCAATATACTAAGACTAGAAATAACGGGTGTAAGTTGACAAGTAGAAGGTTCGAGACAGCAGTTGCCAAAAACTTTTTTACGCATAGAATAGTAAATAGCTGGAATAGTTTGACGGTAGAAGTAATTAGTAGCACGTCTATAAACATGTTTAAAAATCGATTAGACGCATATGTTGATAGATTAGGTATAGTTTAAGGTAGTAAAATTAAGCCCTTGTGGTTCGGAACCCACGTAAAATTTGAGGTCCCCTCCGCCACGACGGAGGACATGCACAATACACAATTACGACCACACTTAGGTAGACCAACCATGAGTGGATCCTAGGGTCTTTGTTGGCCTGAAACATTATAACATTATAACATTATAACATTATATCAGGGACGGACTAAACGGTCGGGAAATCGGGCATGGACCAAGAGCCCTGGCCATTAGGGGGCTCGGCGGTCCCGGACCGCAGTAATATGAAAAAAATCGGATTCCAAGGGGCCCAGGACCTCATTATGCCCGAGGGTCCAGGTTGCTGTCAGTCCGCCCCTGATATATATATATATATATATATATATATATATATATATATATATATATATATATATATATATATATATATATATTATGCCCGTTAAGAAAAGAAGCAGAAGCGTAGAAAATATCGTATGTAAATACTACGCGAAAGGGAACTGCAGATATCGGGATGGGCAATGCATATATGCACATCCCACATTATGCAAAACGCATTACACAAGTGGATATTGCAAATTTGATATGAAATGCATGTTCCACCATCTTAGGGTCTGCAACACTTATGCAAGATATGGGAGTTGCAAATACGGAAAAAAGTGCCGATACCACCACCCTCAAAGGAACGCAACGAGTAAAACAGAAAAAACGAATATCAAAGAAGAGTGCCAATTTTTTAGATGCAACCAACACATCTCAGCTGCTAAATACTATCCAGCAATTACAAAACCAGCTGACAAATATAAATATAGGAATCCGAGGGCCGGACAGAAGGTACGAACAAAGGCACTTCATGCATTATCGGGACAACAGGTACCAACAAAGATGAAAAGAGGTAAATTCTCGGAGGATCACAAGGCAACGAAACCGGCACCCCCCATTGGAAAACAAATCGGAACCACCTATATGCGAAAAAGAAAGAGAAAAAATAAAAATAATCCTAGCCAACATATAGGGTCTTAAATCAAACCATTCCACAAACAAAGTTGTATACCTGAAAGGACTCGTGCAAGAAGCCGGAGCAGACTTTGCATGCCTCACGGAAACTCATCTAAAGGACTGCCAGGCGAACTGTGAAAATTGTGAGTCCTGTATTGGCGAAAAAGAAATACAAATTGACAATTATAACATCCTCCGAGCCGACAGAACAGTGAGACGTAAATGAGGATGTGCTATTTACACACGCGAAAGGCACATAGCAGAAATGGCTATAAGTACCTCAAATAGCTACGTAGAATGTGTAGCAGCAAAAATTGAAAAATTAAATATGGTACTAATTGTAATGTACAGACTCCCAAACACGTCAACCTCAAAATTATCAGATTCCATTACAGAGGTAAGAAACTTGGTAAAAGATCTACACTCTCCAACCCCAAATATTTTTCTCTGTGGTGATTTTAATTTCCCATTCATGAAATATAAAAGGATAGGAAAAAATATATGTATACACCAGGACAAGGGGGGAACACGAGAAAACCAGGAGCAGGTAAAAATGCTACTAGCTCTAGCTGATGAATTTATGTTAACGCAAGAAATAACAGAAAACACAAGAAAAAACAACTGCCTAGATTTGGTATTCACAAACAACAGTAATCTAATTGATAATTTAGAAATATCCCCAACTATGATATCGGACTACAACATCATTGAAATAATAACTAATATAAAGACAACAGGAAAGGAAAGAACACGCACAACAGAAAGAAGCAAATTCGAAACTTTTAATTTTCACTCCAAAGCTATAAACTGGGAAGATGTGACATCCAGCATGGAAGTAATAGATTGGAAAACCATTTTCGAGGCCAAGACAACGGAAGAGATGCTAATGACGTTAGAGGAGAAGACGTTAGAAATTGTGGAAAAACATGTCCAAAAGATGCAACAAAAAGGAAAGAGAAGCAGGTTCGAAAGACAGAAGAGGGCATTGTTTCGAAAGAGAAAAAGAGTGACTGCAAAATTAAGTAATTGTAAAGATAACAACATCAGAAAAATATTAAATGATAAACTGCAAAGTATCGATGTCGTCATACAGGAACTAATCGAGAAACATACAGAAAAAAAAGAAGACGACACTATAGAAGCGATAAAGGCTAACTCAAAGTCTATAATTTCGCAAAAAGAAAGTCGAAAAACCATGCGACTATCGGACCTTTAAAAAATGAGAATATTGCTTTATCTGATGATCTAACAGAAGTATCTGAAATATTAAGAGCTCAGTACGAAATATCTTTCAGTATCCCAAAAACTGACAAATTGATATACGATAGAAACGCGTTCTTTGAAGAACTATAAGGGGAAAGTATAACGGATTTCGACTTTACGACGGATGAAATTACACAAGCCATAGGGAAACTAAAAACACACTCAGCGGTAGGACCGGATAAATGGAATGCCACACTGATCAAAAACTGCAAGAATGCAATCGCTGAGTCCCTATATTGGATATGGAGACGATCACTAGACACGGGAGAAATACCAGGCATCCTGAAGAGCGCGAACATAGTCCCAATATATAAAGGAGGAGATCGATCCGAGGCCAAAAACTATAGGCCAGTATCGCTTACATCCCATCTCACTAAAATATTTGAGAGAATAGTTAGAAAGAAAATCTATGACTTTTTGGAAACTCAGAAAAAATTCAATGATAACCAACACGGGTTTCGGTCAGGCAGATCATGCCTCTCACAACTAATGGAACACTACAACAACATTATTGATTCACTTGAAAGTAATGAAAACTATGATGTACTTACTATACACACACTTTGCTAAAGCGTTCGACAAGTGTGACCACGGAATCATAATACATAAACTGAAATATATGGGAATAACAGGAAAAGTAGGGAAATGGATATATAATTATAATTTCCTTAGTGAGCGGCGGAAAGTCGTTACAGTACAAGGAGTATCTTCATCAGAATCAGAGGTCCTCAGCTCAGTACCACAAGGAACAGTATTAGCTCCACTACTCTTCATAATCATGCTAACTGACATAGATGAGGACGTTACCAGAGACAGCACAGTAACATCCTTTGCGAATGACACAAAGATCAGTAGAAAAATAAGAAACCCAGAAGACATAGGATCTCTACAAACCGACATAAACAGAATCTACAAGTGGACGGAAGACAACAATATGAAGTTTAACACCGAGAAATTTCAGCTATTACGGTACGGAAAAAGAGAAGACCTAAAATCCATGGAATATTATACCCAAAATGGACAGCAAATTCAGAGAAATTCCAGAGCAAAACATTTAGGGGTTGTAATGACAGATGATGCGAAATTTGAAACACAAAATAAGATAGCAGTAAACAGAGCAAAGAGAATAACGGGACAGATATTGAGAACCTTTAAACGAAGGGATAGGAATGTAATGATTCCTTTACTGAAAACCTTGATCATACCCAAATTGGAATACTGCTCGGTCCTAACATCCCCACATAAAAAAGAAGACATTAGACAGCTGGAAGGAATCCAGAGAAACTTCACAGCCAAGATCAATAGGTGCAAAGAACTAAATTACTGGGAAAGGTTACGCGAACTGGACCTATATTCACTGGAAAGGAGAAGAGAGAGATACACCATTATTTACACTTGGAAAATAATGGAGAAACTAGTCCCTAATCTTACTCTGAACCCTATAACTCCTCAAACAACAGTGGAAAGTAGAAACTGTAGACTGTGTCATATTCCCAAATTGAAGGCGAGACAGGGAACCTCCTTAACCCTGAAAGAAAATAGTTTTGTAGTGGGAGGACCAAAACTGTTTAATCAGTTGCCGAAAGACCTAAGAAACACGAAGGGAGTTGCAGTGGACATCTTCAAAAGAAGACTAGACGCCTGGCTCAGAACAATCCCCGATGAGCCGGACGTACCTGGCTATGTGAGGTGGAGAGCGCAAGACTCCAACTCGATACTTCACCAGGCCAACTCGAGAGGAGGGGTGACAAGCTTGACCTTCGCGAAATGAGAAATCATCGCGCGAATTCTTTGTAAGGTAAGGTAGGGTGTGTGTATATATATATATATATATAATATATATATATATATATGGAAGAGGGAGAACATTAATGCATGTATAATTTGAACGTGATTTTCTGCTCTTTTGATTTATACAACTTTACTTGTATTCAGAATTTTTTTACTACACACACACACACACACACACACACACATGTACTTACTCACTCACTCACTCACATGTTGCAATCAAACAAGTTTATATAAACGTCAAAGTTATGTAAGAACTTTGTTTGCTTAACAAATTGTAGGAATTTTGTTGAGCTAATCTTAAATTGAAGACATTTTTCCAGACATTCTTTGGAGTCAAAAGGCGTCGTAACAAGCCCGTATTTCTGCCTGGGTAAACCTTGTAATTGATTTATAACTACAGTTCCTCGAGGCATTCTCAGCTATATTTACGATTTGGATAATAAAACTGGAAAAAGGGTTGTTTATTTCGACTCCCGCTTCAATAGGGGGTCGGGGGGGGGGGGGCAGAGAAATATGTGCAGGAACTCTCTCTTCAGTCTTTTATTTTCCAGTTTTCTTCCAAGAATGAGAAATTCGAAAGTGTGAATCTTGAAGGAAGCAATTTTCAAATAGATCCTTTCCCGTTTCCAGTCTAGAAGTTCCTTCTTTGAGTTAGATTATTACAGAAAATACCCATCAATTGTAATTGGTGTAATTGCGTCATACCCGTCTCTTTTGAAACTTTTCCCAAATCAGGAAGCTTTTCCCCCCCCGAGTCTGTAATTCACATTTTTGAGTATTTACACTTTCGGACCGAGAACTATAATGAAAATAAGAATGACACTGAGTGGCAAGTAATCTTGGCAAACTAATAATTAAAATGTCTGGAATTCATTTTCAAATATCCTTAAATTATACGCACTGTCACCATTTTTAATTCTCTAATTTCATTTCTAAAGAAAAAATAATCATTCCAAAAAAAAAATTCAAAAATTGTTCTCGAATTTGACCTACAAAAGAATTGTACCGACGCTAATCTCAACTTCTGAAAGTTAATTTAACAACTTGAATCAAATAGTCTTATAAATTAACGTTGCGTGATACATTATTAAGGCCAAATTCCTTAATATTACAGCATAAGACCCCTTACCTTTATAACACTCTTATTAGTAATATTTTTTTCAATAATACTGTGAAATTAAAGAAGAAGAAAAACAGCACAATTACATACGTTAAAAGAACACCAAATCATGCGATGCTAATAAATAATCAGTCAGGAAGGTCAGAAATTGGAACAGTAGCTCAGTTCATGTAATACGACCCATTGCGTTAACTCTAGGTTATTGTTATGAGCACCATAGGAAGTCGAACCCCTGACCTCAGTGTCTTCACTTCGCTTACAAGTTACAGCGAAATGATGTTACTCACTGAGCTTCTGGCGCTGGTGATGTTGTTTCTAGTACAGGGTGTTCAAAAAGAAACGCAACCGGAAGCAGAAAGAAATGGGTTAGGTTACAGTGATTTATGCATTCTCTAATGGGCTGAGTTTCTTTTTGAACACCCTGTATAAAGAAGTTATTTTTACTCATAAAGATTACTCTCATACAGTCTCCGCTGTGGCCACGTCACAACACCGCTTCCCGTTAGAACAGCGAGGTTAAGTAACGTTAGGGCTCTTCAGTAGTTGAATGGATAACTATAATCTGCATTCAGACGATGTAACGACCCATGGTTCGAATACCGAGTAAAGCTGTAAGTTCCCTCCGTCAACATGACCTTTATCGTTACAAAGGAGGTTAAACAATTCCAAACATTTGAGAGAGATGAGCGGAACTCCTTAAAAATAATTTGAATGAAAATATTAAATAAATAAGTAAATAAAAATCTATTTTTCTACTGTCATTATAATAAAAATTTTAACTTTTCCTGAAGAAGATTTTTAACTTCTCCTGAAGAAGATGTCACAGAATTAACAACATACCATTTATAGAGGCTGTAATACACATTTATCACAGAGCTTGCCTAGATGTCAAACAAACAAACAAACACCCACACATCCACACACACCAAAAAATTACAGAATTCTCTTACTTCATTTATATATTTTGCAATATTATAATAAATCCATTCCTCCCTTCTTTGGTCCTCTTATAAAATATGCAGAAGTCAAGTGCAGTGATATTTGCACATTTTTTCCCGTTCACGAAAATAAAAAATATAGTTACTGATTACAGATCCACAAGAACATAAAAAAAAACATTCTTATGCATACGAAAATGTGGATATTTGGATATTCTTGATATTTTAAAGTCTACCATGCAATTAACTCGCATCCCGTTTTCTATACAAACTATATACCCGTTTATTTATGAGGAAGAAAATGAATGGGCGCTGAATTCTCGTGCATCCTCCATTGGACAAAGTTAGTGGAAATGAAGCAGCTGGATTTATACTCAGCTAAATTGCTGCATTATAATATATATATATATATATATATATATTGTATAAGAGATTGGGCATTCTGTAACCCAATTTTATGATGCTATATAGTTACAACTGCGACCACTATTGGTGACACACACACACACACACACACACACACACACACACACACACACACACACAAAATTTCCGTTAAATGAGATGAAATTATAAATATTTTAAAAATCTTTTTCTCATTAGACGAAATTATTTATATATTTTTAACGAGAAACTAAATTAAAGGATAGTGCGTTAATCGAAATAAGGATCACCGATCCAATGCTAAATAGTCCAGCGTTTCCCAACCAAATTTTGATTGATTGGGGGAGATTGTAGAGAGCAATTTGTCCAGGGAAGTATTCTGAAGGGATACATTAGGGAGGAGACATGGAGTGCTGGAACTCGCATTTCTCCTGTCACTATCCTCCTTAGCTGATCTTTTTCCTTTTTACATGCATTTTACACACTTTACATTTTTTGTCTATAAAAAAGGCACCGTTTTTGGAACCTCTGAGACCTTGTTTTCGGCTCTCTTCTTCTCAGGGTGGTGGTGGGGGGGGGGGGTTGAAATTTTTGTGGGCATTCGCCCTTAGACTCCTCCTTCCTGCATAAGAAAAATGAAAGGAAATATTCTTGATTTCTTAGGTTCATACGTGAACTGTATTGCCTTAATTAGAAGTTACGGGCTGCGAAGTGGGTTGGAGGAGGTTTAAAAAGAGGCGAATGTTGAACAGGAGACGTAAATCCTCCAGGGTGCCGCGAAAGAGGAACAGTTGACACTGGAGTGCCTTGAGCAGGAATAAATGCTAATTGGAAAAGGTTCCTGTTCGAGCTTATCATTTGGAGCCTCAATGTACAGTTTGTACCGTTGTTTCGGACTTATCGACATTTCATCATCGGGGAATTGCATCGACACTAATAACCTACTTTAACTTAACCAACCCTAAACTAGACCTACACTAACCTAACCTAATCTAACCTAATTTAATCTAACCCCCAAACTACTTGTTGATAAAATATCTCATTCATACATATAAGGCGTGTTCAAAAAGTTCCGGAACTGGTTCTGCTGCGCGCGCATCACATGACGCGGATGCGCGTCATGTGATGCCAGTTGTAGTGGGACTCAATCTGTGTCCAAATATGGTTACCGCTTGTTGAAATCGTATTTTGTTCTCTCGATATTTACTGTTTTGTGAAGTCATTTTGTGTGTTTTGTCGCATTTTGCGCATTTGAATAATGGCTACTATCGCGCACTTCCATTGCGATGACTGCTGTTTTGTTCCAACGTCATACCCGTACACCCACGTCTCGTCACCCGTAACGATGTTTCTGAGGAAATTTTCATCAAGATTGGCATGATGAAGGAGGACACACGACGCATCCCAAAGTTCTCTCTGAGTATCGTGTGGCATGATCCTATCGAAATGTCCAGTTCGTTTGCGACTTCCCTGATTGTCAGTCTACGGTTCCCTCGAATCATTTCACGAACACAAGTAACAGTGTCATCAGTTGTTGAAGTTGAAGGTTATCCCACCCTTGCATCGTCCTCGGTCGACGTTCGGCCTTCCTTAAAGCGCTTGTGCCACTCAAAAGTGGTTGTCCGACTTAAGGCGCCATTGCCAAATGCTGTGTTCAGCATGGCTTGGGTTTCATAAGCAGTATTGTCCAGCTTAACGCAAAATTTTATGCACACACGTTGTTCTTTAACACTGCCATTATTCAAATGCACAAAATGCGACAAAACACAAAATGACTTCACAAAACAGTAAATATCGAGAGAACAAAATACGATATCAACAAGCGGTAACCATATTTGGACACAGACTGAGTCCCACTACAACATGCATCACATGACGCGCATGCGCGTCATATGCATGCGCGTCATGTGATGCGCGCGCAGCATAACCAGTTCGGGAACTTTTTGAACACACCTCGTACATACATTATCGTTATCTCGTTTCCCAATGAATTGGGATGAAAATGCAGAAATAGCTCGGACTCGAGAGGGATAAGCCTTCCTCTTATTTATTCTCATTATATTCCACCCACCCACGCGTGCCTGCCTTTAGTTACGTGGGGGTCCGCGCAGGCGCGGCGCCAGATCCCCGGGGAAAGATTGGTATATGGGCCTCCCTGTTTACCAGGTTTTTTATTATGAATGTTTTTACTGCACAATTTCCATAATTAGAAGCGTACTTTCCTTGCATTCTCTCTGGCAAAGTGGTCAAAGTGCTGTGCCTTTTAAAAATAAGGTCACAAAAAGTCCTAATTAGTTTACTGGGTACCTCTCATTTTTTTTACTAGTCCGAGATTCCGAGATCTATTAAAGTATTTCCTCAGATAATACTTTCTTCCATCCATTTTATTTCTGTAAGAATCCCTTTTCTTAAACTGTAATCTCCTTTCTTACTACGCTATAACAACACTGAGGTAGGTCAGGAGGGGTTCGACTACCGATGGTGCTGGTCAATAATAACTCAAAAATTAGTGCAATCGGCCGCATTGTTAGTCTGACCTGAGCGCTGTGCCACGTTCTTCAATAAAAATATTCGTTAAACCATAGCGGAAATCCGTCAATGAGGGATAACGAACGGATTTATATATATATATATATATATATATATATATATATATATATATATGTGTGTGTGTGTGTACATATATATACAAAATAAAGTAGATAATCGGAGTAGATAGTGTGATTTAAGAGTTGCACGAAAGTAGCATCAACGTCATTATATTCGGTGGCTACCCAAAAAAACGCCTTGAGATTTGAACATCAATAACTTCAAAAATATGCAGTCCACACTTCCAAAATTTACAAAACTTTTACCTCAATCTATTGATAAACCACCATAAACATTTCAGACCTCTACATAAAATATTTTTTCCACAGCTGAGGGAACAATGAGGTATGGTGAAAAAAACGAATATCCTAAATCCTAAATGTGTATAGCTGTACCTGGCAACTATTCTAAGACTTGTAGTAGTTTCCTTAGCCTATGGATAATCTGTTAGTCTCTGAAAAGCGTCAGATGATATAGGCTACGCCCACCTTAAATACTGTTTTTTAAACTTACCCTTCAAATTATGGTTCTAACTAACGGTGAAAAAGAGGTGATTGAAAAGTTTCTTGGAAAAAGATGGACTGGGGCAAGAATTTTGAGGGAATTTCCAGGAATAAATTGTAATGTTACGTCTGTAAATAGAATAATTAAAAAACTTAAAGCAACCGGTTCGACGGCACGGAAGCGTGAGAGTGGTCGGCCTAAAACACTTTACACTCAAGACAATATAGCAATGATCGAAATGATGAGCTTATCTCAAGAAGGTCGACCTGGGTCACACTGCTCTCAGAAGAAAATTGCAAGAAATTTAGGTATCACTCGAAGTTCCATACAAAGAACGCAGAGAACGGTAGGACTTAAAGCATTTAAAAGGATCCGTGTTTCAAGACGTGACAGCAATGTAAGAGCTAAAAGAAAATTTCGTTGTAGAAAATTGCTTGGTAGATTTTCGTCCAGTGATGTTAAAAAAATAGTTTTTACAGACGAGAAAGATTTCACCATCGAGATTGCTCGAAACTCCCGGAACGATGTTGTTTATGGTCGGCGTAAGAAAGACACTTCTCCATCGAGAGTTTACCATCAGACAAGTCGGTTTTCCAAAAAAAATCATGGTATTAGCAGGTGTATCGTGGAATGGAAAGACGAAAATTCATTTAATTTCAGAAAATAAAAAAAATAATTCAGAAACCTATGTAAATCTCTTAGAGGAGAATCTTTTGTCTGATTGTCAGCGTCTGTACTATGGAAACGATTTCATACTCCAACAAGATGATGCTACAGCTCATACTAGCAAATTCATACAGGATTATCTACAACAGAATGTAGTCAACTTTATTGGAAAAAACGACTGACTCCCGCAATCACCTGATTGCAATCCCATGGATTATTGCATATGGAACACTCTAGCAGAGAAGATTTATGAAAGCCAAACAGAAAAGTTTACAGAAATGCAATTAAAGAAAAAATACTCGAATGTTGGGACAAAATAACATTAGCAGAAATCAGAAAATGTATCATGTCGTGGAAGAAAAGGTTAAGATTAGTTTGTAAGCAGGACGGCGGACATATTGATCATATTTGTTGATAAGATGTGAATAATAGAATTTTTTCATTTATGATATTCGTTTTTTTCACCATGCCTCATTGTTCCCTCACCTGTGGAAAAAGTATGTTATGTAGGTCTGAAGTTTTTAGGATGGTTTATCGATAGATTTAGGTAAAAGTTTTGTAAATTTTAAACGTGTGAACTGCGTATTTTTGAAGTTATTAATGTTCAAATGTCAAGGCGTTTTTTTTGGGCCACCCGATATATACTGAAAAAAAAATCCGTTACTGTTAGAAGCTAAATTTAACTGCATTTTATTCTTCATTGTGTAACAGATAAATCGTTCGAATTTGTTAACAAAGTCATTTTTTGAGAATACAGTAATGGCTTCTTTATAAAAGATTGCCCAGTTTCGAGAGGAAATTAATTCTAATACAGGAATATAGGAATATTCTTATATAGAAATTAATTCTAATACAAGAATATAAGAATTAATTCTAATACAAGAATACAGGAATCAATTCTAATACAGGAATATAGGAATTAATTCCAATACAGGAATATAGGAATTAATTCCAATACAGGAATATAGGAATATTCTTATATAGGAATTAATTCTAATACAGAAATATAAGAATATTCTCATATAGGAATTAATTCTAATACTTGAATATAGGAATTATTTCTAATACTTGAATATAGGAATTAATTCTAATACAGGAATATAGGAATATTCTCATATAGTAATTAATTCTAATATAGGAATGCTGTTCTCAGTCACACGCTTTCTCGTAAAGAAGATATGCATTGGCTTCATTAACGAGCATTCAAGATATCTTAGGTTATGTTAGGTTAAATTAAATAACTTCTTTATAAACAGTTTTGGATGTAGCCAAATTATTATTTGTCTCAGAGCAAATTTGGTATATTATTTACATATATTTTTGGAAAAAAATAATTTTTTTATACTTAAAACATCAAAGAATAATTTTATGGGCGTTTCTACATCAATTTAATCTAACCTAATTTACCCTAATTTAACTTAAAATATTCCCGTAGATGAATTGTTCAGCAATCGCAGTATATATACATACTGTATATTAAACTTAGCAATTACCTGTAATTCCTTTTCGGAACATAATCCCTCCAGTGATAGAGCAGCACTCGCGTATTATTCTACGCAACCAAATATTGTATGCGTACAGTAATCATGAATTTGGTCTCTAGTTTGTATTTCTATTTTAATTAGAACTGTAATAGAAGTCCTTAAAATTTCATTCTGAAGTTAATCTAAGCCAATGTGAATATTCGCCAGCGTGCGTGGCTCAGTGGGTAACACCTTGAAGTGAAAACACTGAGGTCGGAGATTCGACTCCCGATAGTTAATACCAATCCAGGATTTAGCGCAATGGGTCTCGTTTCTCTGAGGGTTTCTCTCCTGAGGGTTGTGTCTGATTGGACTATTTCATTGGTTATTATTATTATTATTATTATTATTATTAATACAAATATTTTTTCATTTACCTCCAGGATACCCAAGACCCAAAGTGTGGTGGACAGTCAATGAAAGAGAGATTGACAGCTCTTGGGAAGTAGGAGACGATGATGTAACGACAAATGAACTCTCCTTGCCATTACTCGAGCGAGATATGCATCATTCCAAGCTGGGATGTCACGCAAGCAATACCAACACCACGCAACCTTTGAGTCAAGAAGTGATGTTACTTCTAAACCGTAGGTGTTGCGTTGATTTTTCTTTCACTCTACAACTGACGCAGTTACGATTAGATTTCGGAATGAAAGGGACGGAAAATTCAGTGTATATGTTACGGCCTTTTCGCGAAATCGGCCTTTTTGCAAAAAGATTGGCCTATTTGCAAAATGGTTAAACAATGAAAATATCACGACTTAACCTAACCAATCGTTAAGGGTGGACAGTTGACCTAACCGGGCATTCAATTAACCAAAATCGACCTTTTTTTTGCAAAAGGGCCGAAACATATATACTGTATGTCAGTAGCAATTTCGAATCTGGATTCGAGGTTTTATTTTCAAATTTGGATTCGTATTTGAGAATGTACATATGGTAGGTTAATGGTAGAAACGGCTTTTTTCTTGACAAACGGTGTCCTCTGGAACTAAATGAAAAATACAAAGACTTCAGGGATTAAGGAAAATTTCTCAGTGTACCATCAGTCTACCGAGTGTGCTCTCAGTGTACCTTCGGTCTAATGAGTGTATTCGTTACATATTTTATACCTAGATTACGTTTAGTCCTTTTTTTTTCAGCTCGGATCTAAGGTACACTTCTCAACACTGATGTATATATTTTGAATTGTCTTCTATTCGAATCGATTAAACATAAGTTTTCATCGCAGAAATATCAAAAGATAAAATAATTTCACCGAATTAGATTTATTTACAAGCCGTTAAATGGAATAATTCAGCTGATTTACACCCTATTTATAACACAATAGTTCCAAAACTTTTGGAGTTATTACCCCATTTTCACATGGATACCTTCACAATGACCCCCACCCTACGTGTGGCCCACGTAAAGCCAGTTCCACTGTTGCCATGTGATTTATTTATGCACTTTCTGTACTTTAGAAGTACTTGCAGAGTACCAAATTACCCAACTGGAAAATCCAAATTACCCCAATGGGGTAATATACTCATAGTTTGGGAAACGCTGCTATAACAGATTGAATACGCAATAGAAGGCAAATATAAGAAACGGAGGTAATATTCGTAACTCACTAAACTGTGGATTGTTGTTACACATAAAAATATGTCGCAAATGCAATAGAAGAAAACAAACAACCAAAAAGTTTATTGGACTATAAACACAAAATGAGGGATAAACAGCGAGAGAAAATGTATATCACGCAAATCCCTTCTAGTTCCGATACTGTTTCATACAAAATTTGTTTACAGATCGAAAGAATTGTGCTGTCAAACTGGAAAAACTGTAAATTTGAAAAAATGAGCATGTATAAACTACAATAAAGTACAATATTTATGTGTATAACTGTGTAGGAAAGAAAACTAAGTTGTGATACCTTTGGTTAGCTTCCGACCGAATTGTTTATTCTGACGAACATCAAGCTTTTCACTCCACCTTAGACCTACAGTTTAACGTGGAATCCGAACCACGCCCCACCAGCAGCCCAGCGTCTTAACCACTAGGCTACCCAGGGTACCCTGATACATAGAATTAGTACGATATATTAGGTAAAAAAAATTAAAGAAGTTTATATATATAGGTCCTCAGAGACAGTTCTGATTTAAAACTGTGGTCCAGTACCACTAGAGAATTACGCCTCATCTAGTATAAAACGCGTTTTTTTTCTTTTTTTTTTACCACTAAGTTGTTGATGTTGTTGATGATGATGATGACGATTATTATTATTATTATTATCATTATTATTATCAAACTCATAAATTAAACAAACTGAACATATCCTACAAGTTATTTTAAATTTAGACCCAAATGTTCAAAATTTTCCTCCTTCTATACCCAAAATTATGGATTTTATTTTATAGGTCTCAAATATAAGCCATAACAGCGATGTCCAATTTTCCACAAGTCATTACACAACCATATTGACTGAGATATCAAAGAAAAAAAAACAAACGTCACAGTGTTTTTTCCATACATTAGATACCATAAAATGATTAAAAATAACATAAAAATAGTGTAAACGTTTTAAACGTTTTATTGACATAATTAAACGTGTGTGAAAACCCGAAACTAAAAATAGTGTCTGAACGTTTTCACTAGAGTTGAAAAAAATAAAAAAACTTTACAAGAAATCAGTTTTATCAAAAACGGTATTGTTTTTCTTTTACTTTAAAAAAAAAAAACCCTAAGGGTTTCTTTTTTTGAAAATTTTTAAAGTTTTCTTTCAGGCGTTTTTCTTTCTCTCTTTCTTTTTTCTTTTTTTTAAAGTGGTTATATTTTAAAAGCAGGACGTTTAAAGTGAAAACACGTTTTTTTTAATCCCAGATCTTTATCCATTTTTCTTATGAGTCAGTTTTATAGGAACCACTTAAGTATGGAGATGGCTTCTATATTTCCACGTTTATATTTTCAAATTAGCCTATTTCTACTTCCTGAAATTTTAGTTAGGCAAATTGCAACAAACATTTTAAGGGAAGTTAGATTGAGTGCATACAGCAGGTGGATATAAATTAGAAACCAAAAGGTGTTTTCGGGTGGTGGTGGGAGGCGCGGGGTCGGGGCGGGGGGAGCTATGCTGAAATAAATACGAAAAGAATGAATTATGACTAACAGACATAGGCCATAAAAGTGACTAAAACAAGATTCAGTTCGTTGAAGTGATATATTACCAGGACGTGCAAATATCGTTGGTAATACGTTACATACGTTACATATAAAACATTCAAGATTCATTTCATTCAGGTGTATTATAAATCATTTTCAGAACGTGCGGATAACGCTGCTCAAATACCTTATATATAAAATGTTCAGGAATTGCTACCATACTTCTTTCTGCGACTCTTTTTGTATCTCTCCTTTCCATTTATTTCTTTTAAGGAACTATTTAGGAAGTCTCGCCGAAAGATGGGAAGAAAATCCTTTAAATTAAGGCCCATCCAGTTCCTATTTCGATATGAGATAATACTCAGAGCCCACTTTAATTTTTCGTTATTCTTTATTTCTACAGAAACAGTTTGACTCGATGTCATTCTCCATCCATTTTCTCTCGCTACACTTGTGTGTGTGTGTGTGTGTGTGTGTGTGTGTGTGTGTAAGTAACGCAAAAATTTAGTTATAACAACTAAAGAATAACAAAAATAATGACTGGAAAAGGATGCAAACAACAATAAGAGCTATGAAAATTCACAAAAACAAATATTAAGAGTTCAAATATTAAAATACGACTCAAAACAAAAAAAAATAACGAATCAAAACAATCTGAAAAAATCAACTGACGAAGTGATCAAATTCAATAGAATTATTCAGAAATGAGCTATTTTGTGAAGGACGCTGTTGAATTGGACACATATACCTAAACTAAATAAGCACTTTCATGTATGTAGACAACCTTGACGTCGTTATGGAGCTTTTTATCAATAGTCTACTGGTAGGATATGCTCGTCATGGACGGGCACATCAGGTAGTTATTAATTAAAGTTATTTAAAAACAAACCAAATAAATTACAAAGGTTACTTTCAAGATTCACGTAATAAAATACAAAATTCATACATTAAATAGTCTCCTTTACTACTCGTTTTACTTTGCTTTTGATATTCAATTAAATTTAACACAATCCTATAAATCAAAATACTAACTTACTTTTCAAAATTTAACTAAGAAAACTTTAACATAAATATATCAAATATTTGGTGCTACTATAGCGTGATTCCTACCTCGATTCGGCGGTCTACCTTTTAATTATAGCTTCTTACCTTGTTTACTAATTGCTTGTTTACATTCCAATGTCCATCGCCCTTGACGATTGGTTAGGTTTAGTCATGATATTTTCGTTAGTTTTAACGAAAATATCGTGACTAAACTTAACCAATCGTAGGTAGACCACATACTATAGTAGCACCGAAACTATTTTTTAAATAAATAAAATTGAATAATAAATAGCATTTTATATTTATTATATTTTCATTTATACCTTGGATAGGAATCACACTCTACAGTACTGTAGTTTCGAACCAAAACGGGTAGGAATCACCCTATAGTATCGAAGTCACCGGTAGGAATCACCCTATAGTAGCACCAAATATTTTAAGCAAAGCTTTATGACAAAATTAAATAGAATATAATTATCATTTCAAAGTTAAGTCTAAGCATAACTTGGATTTACGCAATTAATACCTGCAGATTTCAGTAATTACAGCACTCGATCTCAGAAGAAAAAATACATTCATACAATAGTTTACTTTCATACTACGACACGTTTACTATTTAATACAATCATACAACCACTCAACTAGCACGTCACACACTGACCCTAGTTTTCGGATAAACAAATATATAGTGTATATAATCCTTTGACACTATTAACCCGTTAACTGCGCGAGCGTCCAGTTACGAGTCGAGCCAAAAACACAGGCTACATAAAGAGATATCTCAATTTAAAGTTTAAACCCGTGTACTGTATATAAGGGGCTGCGCAGAAATGGTGAGAAGTGAGAGCCGTGATATTACGGGTTGCGCAGCAAACAGGTTAATATTTGTTTTTATGAATTTTCATAATTCATATTATTTTTTTTACATTTTTTTACAGTCATTATTTTTGTTTTTTACAGTAGTTGTTATAACTAAATTTTTGCGTTATACACGCACGCCTTTACAGTTTTAATAGTATACGAGTAGATTATTGCCCGAAAACCGATGTTTCTTACATTTTTTGCCCAAACATTTGTAAATGAGGATAAAATTTGCGTTAACATAATGTTAAATAATATTAAAAAAATTAAAGAGTCCTATTTTGTGTAATTTTGGGTCTTTTCGGTTTGAAGCACTGTGAAAAAACAAAAGAAAATAATATTTGTAGGTAGAAAATGTATATATTTGTTAAGAAAAGTATATTTTATGGTGCAGAAATCTATAATAGTTTAACTAGAATAGAATGAAAATTGAGAAATGTCTCGTAAAATTTTCTCAAATAGGTCTTTATTTGTACTTTTTCGACGCCAAACAAATTCGCAAAGATAGGAGTCATTTCATGTTTGGTCCCACTTTGCTGCTTATTGCGTCTTTTCAACACATTTCAAGTGCTCTCGATTTGCTGTGTATGAGCACCAGTAATGGGATCGACAAAGTTTTCACTATAGTCTACTGTAAAATGCACATAATTATAGCCTTCAAACGATTCTCTGTTATCATATGCTTTCCACATGTCGCTTATGATGGTAGTTCTTGGAAGAATGCTTGCCGTGATGCAAGATTGTAGTGTCTATGTGTCTTTCTGCGGCACGGCATGGAGAAACGCGTCCCGAGTCTCCCGGCAAACTCCTCCAAACACCCACTGTTCAGGGAACATTCGTCCTCGGTTATACTTCCTTTTCGCATACAATGTTTCATCTATTTCAACTGTACAGTTTCGACCTCCGATTTTCATTGGATGTTTTAGAATTGTCTCGGCACAAACCTGGTACACGTAAAAAAGTTAGGTTAGGTTAGGTTAGGTTGTATTCTAGGTAACTTACATCTCTCAAATAGTCGTTATAATCAACCACAGTAAAGTGATTGATGCCAAGTTCTTCCTCGCCAAATTTTAAGTTTGTACTCTTTGGACCAGGAATAAATATACACAATAATAGTTCTGAGTGGGAGCGATGTTCCTTCCAACCAAGTTCCTTTGCGGACTGAAGTTGATTCGTTACACCCTCCTTTGTAACATCGCCATAGAGGACTTCGGTCTGGTATTTTATTATAATTTGGTGCTTTTCGCGCCATAACTTTTCTTCTGGAACAATTTTGTAGGATTGAAAAACTTTACTGTCGCTTCTACGGACTGCAAAACTGTAAAACCACTGTAAATTCCTTTCGTCACTCATTTTAATCTGTAAATAAAAATATAATTTATAGCAAATATTACGTTCAAATAATGTATTTCTCCATTGAAAAATGTACTTCTCTTAATAAATATATACATTTTCTACATAGAAATATTGTTCTTTTGTTTTTTCACCGTGCTTCAAACCGAAAAGATCCGTAATTTTGCTGACAAAGAAACGTACAGGTTTCACTTTTTCCTATGACGTATACTTAAAGACGGTTGACGAAAGTAAATAGACACCACGATGATTGTCCTCAAGAAGAAATGGCAAAGCTCATCAATGGAGTGCCAAACGTGTGTCACCTTTACATAATGGAAAGGGGAAACCAACACGATTCTAAATATATTGATCCAATAAATTTATTTTCATTTATTGACTTTTATTATCAAATCAAAAACAATAGAAAAAAAACCCGGATGCGTCTATTTACTTTTGTCAACCCTCTTTATATACTGTACACTTTGTATTGACATCAACTGTGGTCCTGAATCAACTTTAATTTTGAAGTTTAGAATCCAACGTTACCTCTCCTTCTTCCCAACGTTCCTTATAGCCGCAATCATCACCAAAGACATACGTATTTACTAAGAATTTCAAACGTAAAAAGGCCGTGAATCAGCTATGGAAAAAAAACGAGTCAATATTTGCACCAACATTCTACAAGGAAAAATCGTTAAAAAAAAAATAAAATCACTATTTTTTTTTTTATGCAGGAAGGAGGGCCAAGGAGAATGCCCGCAAAACTGGCTTCCCCCCCCTCCTCAACCCCTATAGTGGGAGAGAACCAAAATCAATCTACGTTGACAGGCCTAATTTTACACAATATGAAACCCCAGAAATGTAGAAAAAAAAGCGGTGTCTAAAATAAAATGTTTACGAAAGACTGAAACCTTTCGAAATAGTATGAAAATAGTATGAAAACCGAAATAGTATGAAAATAGTATGAAAACATTTTCATACTATTTATTTCGAATACGATATATCCGATAAAGAAAATACGATATATAAAGCAAGGGTTACATTTCAACAACGTTTTTTGATTTGATGTGTGTCTGTGTATGGGTGTGGGTGTGTGTGGGTGTATAGGGGTGTACGTGTGTTTGTGTGTATAATCCATGCAAAATAGAATAGAATAGAATAGAATAACTTTTATTAATAATAATAAAATAAATACATTTTTTAATTTACAATGGCATGAATAATTTTGAAGCTCGACTATTTATTTAATTTAATTTTCCCCTTAAGCTTTAGGCTTTACTGGGCTCTTGTTAAAAATAAGCAGCTACTTCTTATTAATTAATAATAATAAATAAATGAATAAGTAAATAAGTATTATTAATAGTTAAAACATGTATTACAATATTAAACAATATTAATGGACAATATTAAACAATATTAGTGGACATTAATCCTAGATTTTTGTTAGTATGCCATTATTAATCGGGATTTTAACTTGGTTTTAAACAAATTTACATTCAATATTTTTTATATCGGCATGCAAGTTATTCCATAGTTTCAATCCAATGAAAATGGGTAGTTTTTGAGATGAAGACAGTCTAAATTGAGGTATAACAAGCTTTGATCTATTTCTGGTCTGATACGAGTGGATTTCTTGATGAGTTACAAAATATCTATTTACCCATTGCAAATTAATGATTTTGTTCTTACACTCGTAAATAAAAATAAAATGTGCCAGTTTGGTTATATCGTTGAGCTTTAGAAGGTTTAGCTCTTTAAATAATGCACTAGAGTGATCAAGGAAATCAGCATCAAATAATAACCTTATTGCTCGTTTTTGGATGACAAAGATACCATTTAATGCGTTGTTAGCGGAGTTTCCCCAAACATAGGTGCAGTATGTTAAATAAGGAAGAACAAGAGTATGATAAAGAGTCAATAAAACTTGTTTAGGGACTACATTTCTAAGTTTAAATATTATAGCAACGCTCCTTGAAATCTTTTTCGCGATATAATTTACATGATCACTCCACTGCAAATTTTTATCTAGCATTACACCAAGAAATTTTGTTACAGTACACTCCTTTATGGCGATTTCATTAACATTAAGTTCATCAAGATATACATTTCTTTTATTAGTAAAAATCATGAATTTGTTTTAACTGGTATTTAGGAAGAGTTTATTGGTGGTCAACCATTTCATTACACTGATGAATTCTGAATGAAATATATTCTTAGCTGTATTAACATCTTTGCAAGAAAAAGAGACAGTTGTATCATCCGCAAACATTATGAAGTTCAGTATATCAGATGAACGTGGAAGGTCATTTATATATAATAAAAATAACAGTGGACCCAGAATTGAGCCCTGTGGCACACCATGTTTGACAAGCGCTTCAGTTGAGCAAACCTTATTTACTGATACAAAATGATATCTATTGGACAAATAACTTTTAAACCAATCACTGATTGCTCCTCTAAAGCCGTAACAATATAATTTATTAAGTAGAATATTATGGTCTATTACATCAAACGCCTTACTCAAATCCCTAAATATTGATATCATTATGTCTTTGTTCTTAGCTATATTTACATATTCCATAAAATTTAAAATAGCCATTTTCGTTGTTTTGTTATTACGGAAGACATATTGATTTGGAGATAAATTGTAGTATTCTAAATATCGCTGCATTCTACTTTTTACAATTTTTTTCAAAAACTTTGCTGAACACAGATAATGAACACACCGGCCTGTAATTTGTTGCTAGTGTAGGATCACCCCCTTTAAAAAGGGGTGTTATAAAACCAGTTTTTAGCATTGATGGGAATATTCCTTTGGAAATACTTTGATAATTTTAGCCAAAGTTACAGATATCTTATCTTTAACAAGTTTCAATATAGGTACACTGGTACAGGAATGTTATGAATGTTATTTTTTGTATTTTTAATTTACCAATGATATTCTGGACCTCAGTAGAGGTAGCAGGAACAAAAGAAAATGAATTTAGTGGGATGGGTGGCATATATTCTAGAGGTGAGTAATCATTATTTATTAATTGTGAGCGAAGCTTATGCGCTATTGAAGTAAAATGTGCATTTAAAGAGTCTGCAATAGCAGTATCATCAGTAATTTCTTTATTATCAACATTTAATTTCTCTATTGAATTTTTCTTAATTTGTTTTCCGAGAAGATTGTTTATGGTTGTCCAAGTGTTTTTCATGTCTCCTTTATGTTTGGAAAAATGATTGTTATAATAGTTATATTTTGCAAATAAATAAAAGACTAAAGATTGGTCAATATGCACAGTGTATATATATATATATATATATATATATATATATATATATATATATATATATATATATATATATAAACGAGAATCCTTTTACAAAACTAGTTTCATGCAGTAAACTTGCACACACACACATATTTTTTAGTTAATCATTTTCTGACTTTATTACCAGTGTTTACATACAGATGAAAATTTGAGCTGAATTTTATAGATCTATTATGAATGTACAAATGATACACCCTAAATTGCTGCAGATTTGTTCTTATTTAATTTAATGTTCTAATTCGCGTTGCTTTTCTTAATTTAATTGTCTTCATTACTCCTTTTATGTTTAGCCATTCTTATCAGAAAAACGAACTCGCGTTTCAGTATAACTGTAATTACACGCGAGCCGCCAGTATTCCCAAACTACGAATAGTCTCGCACTAAGGATCGACAATATTAAACCAGCATTGATCCAACAGTTGAAGGAGCGTCTGTAGTATAACTGCGTCTGTCAAGTATTCATGAACGGGGTTGGAATGCCCAGCGCGTAGGAAACTCGCAGTGTTGAATAAGAACATACGCATTTTGTTAGTGGATAAATAAATCTAAAACGCGCATAGAAGCACGGCTGATCTTATTCGAATGCTGATATAACGTAAAATAACCTATACAGTATACTCAAGCCACCTCAGTCCTTCTAACGAGGGGAATTAATTTTAGCATCTCCCCTGCAGTAATATAATGAACCCAGACCCGACCGAAAATGAACCACGTTTATAATGTGTATAGAAACTGTGGAAAGGTATTTTAAATATTTATGTATTAAACGTGATTCCTAAACATTAAACGAACTACAAATGGATCTTACGAGCTAGTACCCTCATATATAACGACATATCTGTTTTCAAAACAACATTTTGGCCAGTTCAGAGAGCGTAACTTAGCTTCTTGGTATTCAAAAACACATTTAGACCCTCAATCACTTTATTCTAAGTTCCTCGCTATGTCTGTAATAAATATTTATCTGTAATATTATATTTATCGTCTCTTGTAATGTAGATAGATAGAAAAAATAAAGAGAGAGAGAGAGAGAGAGCTGACAAAAGTAAATACACACCACGATGAGTGTCTCAAGAACAAATGGCAAATTTTCCAGTGGAGTGCCAGAACGTGTGTCAGCTTTACATAATGGCAAGGGGAAAGCAACACGATTCTAAATATATTCATGCCATAAATTTGTTATTATTTATTAACTTTTATTATCCAATTAAAAATTTAGCAAAAGATAAAAGGTATTTATTTACTTCCATCAACCCTCAACTCACAATATAAAATTTAGTGTATCCTCAGTTTTTAATCGCTGTTAAATATGTAATAATGTTTAATCCGTTCAACTCTGATATATTTTAATATTCTTTCGACGTTCTAACATTAAAACCGTAATCTACACGAGAGATTAATCCTTTATTCGTTTTTATTAGCAGTTAATTTTTATCATCTTTGATTGTCAATAATTTAACAATAATAATTTAACAACTTTTGATGACAGCAATAAAATCTCAAAAGCAAACCTAATTATTATTAATTAGTAAGTTTTTAATGCTTTTTTTTTTTAGAAACTATTGTTTTAGGTGAACTTTTGTCCGAAACTGTACATTACCAAGTGAAAGTAAATTCGAAATTTACTTTATTAAACTATTTATTTATCGTGCTTTTAAGTACTTTCATTTAAATACTTTTGTTTTATTTAAGTACTTTTAAGTACTTTTATTTAAGTACTTTTGTTTTATTTAAGTACGTTTAAGTACTTTTATTTTTATTTTAGGCGAAACAAAATTTGTGTTTTATTTCTCTCGTCTTTTTTTATCTTTCTGTTAAAATATATATTCTCCTATAACAGTGCCTAAACTTTTGACCTTTAATTTAAGCCCATTATTTTTCGGTACAAGAGTGCCACGGTCAATTTCAAAAAGTGTTTCTACATCAACGTTCTCAAACATTTTTATTAGAGAAACAGAGACAAAGGAAGATCGGGGAAAATTGAGTTAGTGAATGAATGAAAAAGTGAGTGTATGAGAGAAAATGAGTGAATAAATGATTAGAAAAATGAATGAATGAGTAACTGAGCGAATGGCGAATAAGTGAGTGAGTGAGTGAGTGAGCAAGTAAGGAAATGAATAAATGAGTAAGGGAGGAAATGAATGAATATGTATACAAATGAGCGAGTGAGTGAGTGAGTGAGCAAGTAAGGAAATGAATAAATGAGTAAGGGAGGAAATGAATGGATATGTATACAAATGAGCGAGTGAGTGAGTGAGTGAGTGAGTGAATGTAGGAATGAATGAGTGCGTGAGAGAATACATAAGTAAATAATTGTGTGAATGAATAAATGAGTAAGTAAATGAATGAATAAACGACTTAATTAATAAATTACGAGTGAGTAAGAGAGAATAATAAGATAAGAAAGGGATGTTGGTCTTACATTATGATGCGTTAATTCAAAGAAAGAACGTCACTGTGAAACCAATACACTGTCTAAAGACAAATAAAAACAAAGACAACTAAAAAAAACAAGAAAGTATCAAAAACGAATAAAAAAAAGAATTAAAAAAAAAACCGGTTTTAACGACGTAAAGAAAATTTAATAAAAGTATTTTTTTTAATAATTTCTATTTAAGAAAAAAAAAGAAAATTCAGAGTTTAAATAAGAATTAAAAAAAAGACTTTTTTTTCTTCAGTGCCTCCCTCAGGAGTGATCATAACCTCGGTACCTTCTGAGCTACATACCGGAAGGACGTACAGAGCGCTTTGCTCCGTCTTCGGATCAAGACCACCACCCGTCGTTAGTTGGCACTTGACACCCGCTGGTGCACCGTCAAAAGTCTTGGACAAAAAGGTTAGTATTAATAATAATAATAATAATAGTAATAATAATAATAACATACCACTTTATATATATATATATATATATATATATATATATATATATATATATATATATATACAGGGCGTCCCAAAAAAATGTATACACACTTTAAATACTTATAAAGGCAGTGTTTATTAAAATACATTTCATTTTCAAAATGTAATAGAATCTACAGACATTATTTAATTGTTTTGTCAACGCCTGTTTTCAAACTGATATCCGTTCTGGTCCAGGCATTGCTGATAACGCGAAGCAATGGAATCGCAAACATCACGAAACATTTCGTTTGGTATTTGTGTGCATTCTCGTTCAATGGCTGCTCTCAATTCAGCGACTGTTGCAGGTTTTATACCGTAGACTTTGTCTTTTAAGTATCCCCATAAAAAAAAGTCTAGTGGTGTGAGGTCTGGTGAACGCGGAGGGTATTCTACGAAACCCCTTCGTCCAATCCACATCCACATCGTGCCAAGTACCACTCGCAATACTCCACTCTTCGGTCCGGATCATCTTCATTAATAGCATGGACTAATCTTGGAATGTAACTTTTCCATTGACAGCGCTTCAAAATGCGTTGGACAGACGATTCTGAAATTCCTACCTCACGACTCGCTTGCCGCACAGATTTTCTTGGACTTTGGTGATACGTTTCCAGTACTCTTTCTTGCTTTGTGGGGCTTGTCGATGTCTGTGGTCTTCCGGAACGCTTCTTGTGGACATTCTGACAGTTCCATCGGCTTCAAACTTATCTCTAATTCGAGTGATGGTAAGTCGCGTTGGTGGATCTGTTTGAAACTCCCTCCTAAACTGTCTTTGCACTTCAACTGCGTTTTCACACTTCCAGTAGCATTTTAGAATGAATTTCCTTTGTTCAAAGCTTAGTCTGACTGCCATTATTAATTCTAATGGGTTTAACTTGGAAAGAAAGAAACATCAATTGAGCTATCAGCTGTTAAAGTGTGTATACACATTTTTTTGGGACGCCCTGTATATATATATATATATATATATATTAGTGATGGATCGAGTGGTCGGTTTTTCACAACCGCGGTTGCGGTTGTGTTTGCGGTTGTCGAATTTTTTCCAACCGCGGTTGCGGTTATCATATACTAGGAAAAATGCGTAATTATTAACTGGATTTAGCCACTATAGTGCGATTTAGCCACACTTGGTACATAATATATACTAATAGTATTTATTTAGTAAATACCTTATGTTGAACACAAGTTTTGCAATACACCGCTACCGCTATTTGTGTGTTGCAAAACTTGTGTTCAACATAAGGTATTTACTAAATAAATACTATTTAAATGAAGTATATTCTAAACTTATATAGCTATTATGAAAGAATAGGTCAAATTAATTAAAACCATATTTTGCACTAAGTGTGTTACCAGGATGAGGGACGAGGACCCATGTTACTTCATGGAGCTCACAGAGTAATAACTTAGAGCGCAGTTTAAACCAATTTTACTACGGCAGCCGTATGACGTCACGTTTAAGCACGCATAAGGAGACCCATCATTTTCTTTTTAAAAAAGAAATATTTCTAATTAACCTAAAATTAAAATTAACTAAGCTTTTACAACCGCAACCGCACTTATGGAACGGCGGTTGCGCGTTACGGTTGCGGTTGTGAATTTTTGTGCGGTTGTAGTGCGGTTGCGGTTGCGGTTATTCGATCCATCACTAATATATTATATATATATATATATATTATATATATATATATAATATATTATATTAGACCTACCAGTGTGACTACCATTCTAGTTTAAAAAAAAATCCATATAAAAAATAAGTAACACAGGTGAGATGGGATTCCCCATTGCTAATGCAAACGACATAGCATGAAACTTATTTTGAAACAGAAATTAACAATATTTGATGCAACGGTTAATAAAATTCAGTTGAATTTCCCTGTTGTACTGAACAGGGAGAGAATATAGAATTCTCTCCCCCTCTTACCTGTATTAGCTAATTTATATATGTAATTTTGTAAACCAGAAGTTTCCTCTCTATGGTAAACTTCAACATTGTTTCATTCTTGTATGTAGATGAAGTTTCGTATCTCTGGCCTGGGTAACATTGGATGTTTATGAATTCCTTGATAAACTCAACAATAATTTAGTTCCACCTGTAAAATTTATTGTTGAAAAGGAAAATGATGAATGCTTATCATTTTTTTACTTAAAAATTAGGAGATGCGCAAATTAATTCAAATTTGAAGGTTTTCTCAAACCTACTAATAATAACACGTATGTCACTTTCATTCTGACCATTATCCCACGTTAAAAGCCTCAATTTCTTTTCTTCTTTTATGTTTCTCAGAGCATAATGAGTCGTTAGCCCTGAATTTATGGGTTATGAGTTCTGTGCAACATTATGAACATTGATAGCAAGCTATGTTATCCTGTTCCATTTTTAGAAAATCGTTTAAGTAAAGCTAAAAAAGAACGAAGCTATTATAATAGCATACTTCACAAAGAGCTTCATAAAAAGACTATCTTTAGGCTTCCTTACTATGTAAATTTTATACACCCTTCGAGTTCACTTAAAACAATCGGAATTAATTTAGTTTTTAATTATAAAAATACTATCAAACTTCGCTTAATTAAAACCAGGCCAGATAATGCAGTTGGGTGTCGTTTCTATTGGCTGTAAACAATGTAATTATATATATATATATATATATAATATATATATATATATATATATATATATATATATATATATGTATACTGTATATGATGCACACCCACAGGGAAAAATGAAAAGCGATTCTAAGGCCTTTTGTGTACCCAACAGTACATCTCGTCAAAGAATGTCGGGAAAAGTCAAGAAGCCCAAAATATGTATAGCTTAAACAAAATAGCTAGCAGTGATTATCATTTTATCATATGTCTTACTTATATCCAAGAAACAGCTACAAATAGTTAAATTACTGTCAGTGTATTTAAATACAATTTCCTCCAATACATAGATACAGAGATCATTTGAATGGGACCTTTTTAAAACTAAACTGATTAGATGTTCATAAATAATGATTTAATCGGCGTAGCAAAAGTTTCTTTAGTAGTTTCAAGAAGCGAGAGCAATAGGCCTCGTATTATTGCTGGATAGAATGTGCCCATATTTATTTTTGATAAGGGGTAAGATATATATATCCCCCATAAACTTTGTAGGAATACAACTTTTAGCAAGCATGCTGAGAAAAGCAATGAGATATGAAGACTCCCCACATCATTGGCAGATTTTAAGTGCTCATTCGACAGGTCATCTACCCTGAGGCAGAACCAGTCAGGAATTGAATTCCAAGATTTTCCCTGGTCCCTGCCTCAGGCGTTTCGTTGCAGCCTAGATTGAGATTAGTCCTTCCCACACTATTAAGAACAATTGAACAGTTTTTTTTCACTGTTTCGTAATTTCTTCGTACCCGACACCCCATCAATCGTTGGTCGGAGGTTATTCTTAACATCCGTTTCCTTCTTAACAAATTTAAAAAAAAATTTATTATCATTATTTAAATTAACGTCACACGCTTTTGTTGCTCGAATAGAATCTTCTTCCGATTTACATCGTCTTATGGCTACTTTATATTAACTCCTACTTCTATACATAGTCATGTAAATAGGTCCTATTCTGGGTCTACCACATATATATCGACGTATCATTGGTTACTAAAGCAGGAATACACTGGCCCTTAATGAAGGTATGGGTGTGGCCCAATGTATCCAACTTTAGTAATAGATGTTACAAGAGAAAGCGTTTGTTTTCCGAATGCTCCAGAATAAAGCTGAGAAAAAGTTAAATCGAAGCACTTCACAGTACAGAAAACAATAGCCTTCATAATGAGAGTGTAATTAGTGAACGTAAAGGGATTTATAGACTCTTTATAAATATCCTCATTGACTGCAAACCTGTTTCATTAACTCTTGGTGTCGGGTTCCTTAGCAGTCGAAGAAGTCCTTTCCAGCCCTAATTAATGCCTCTTTGGTTGACCAATCAAAACAAACCACTTGACTTATAATCCCTCATTCTACCTTCCCTCCTCTTTACAGAGGAACGCTAAATAGGCCTAAATCCATCTTTTTTCCCTTCACTAAAGAAAACGTAACTACGTAGATAATGTGAACTATTTTATATAAATAATAAAAATAACAAGAAAAACAATAATAAACAGATAAATAACTAAAAAAATAGATAATCTTGGCATTTAACGAGGCAAGAACTGGAATGGAATTACGAAAAGAAGATGAGTCGCCCGAATGTGACTCCTGCGAACATAAATTAGACTTTAAATGCTTAAACCCAGAAAATACCATTATATTCAAAATCACAGAGGCAGAAAAGAGTAACAGAGTAAAAGATTTATGTATGGACTTCACTGCTATAAAATGCTGTATTCTTCTACTCAAACAAAGTTGAAATAAATGTAAACAAAAAAAATGAATACAGGCAGGACAGAATTATTGGTACGAGGTAAAGAGGGCAGGAGATATAACTGAAGAAGAAAATTAAAGAGTGAGGGGAACACAGTTTCCCTCACACTATTACGTTCAGCTAGAAGAGAAATTCACCCGAGTGATGTCAACGAAGCTCCAATTATATGAAATGAATGCCAAAGAGAATTAAAATAGAATAGAAGTGGAAACTAAACACTTCAAAATAACTGAAAATATAGTTCATAAAAAGACGTAACAAAAAAAAATAAAATAAAATAAAAACAAATGAAACTGAATAGAGGTATTTTGCAAGACGGCTAGTGTATGCCCATTCATGCCCATTCAGCTCTATATGTAAATTTCATAATGAGAATGGTCACTGCATATATACTGTACATATATATACAGTATATATATATATAAATGTGTATGTATATGTATATATAGATATGTATATATATATATATATGTGTGTGTGTGTATGTATGTATGTATATTTCTTTTTCTTTTTTTTCTTTCTGTAACCTATATATAGGCTGTTACCCTTTTATGTACTTCAGTGTTCCTGAGGATGTCATTAGACGAAAGCGCTTGAGCACCATTTTGTGTTTCCTTTCCTTCGTGGTTTTATTCATCATAAATATTTTTCACGTGTTACTTTCGTGAAATAATTTTCATATATACAGTGCCCGCGAAAAGTATCCGATCACTCAAGAAAATACAATATTTTCCCTTGATATTCAGAGACACGTAATTCACTTTCTATTTGTTCTAGCGACATCTGGTAACTTTGAGGTTGCTCGCTGATATGAGAGCTATCCAACGCATTCTCAAATTAGTGTTCTGGTAGCCTTCGTTGCGGGTGGCTGTGTCTCAAATTTGTCAGATTTCACTGTTTGTGTAAATTTCTTGATTTTTTTTTTTTTTTACAGAAAGTGGTGTAAATAAAATTTATATATAATGTGTGCTAAAAAACAACTTAAGAGTGATTGTCGAGGTGCTTTTGTTGCTTTGCATGCATGTGGGAAATCACAGAGACCGATAGCTAAGGAATTAAACATATCCCAAAGTACCGTTAATTTATGGGTTTCACGGGCTAAGAACAATGGTGGCCTAACCACGCCAGTCCTAAAAAACGATCTGGCAGACCGAGAAAAACAAATTCGCGAACAGACAAACTTATGAAACGTTTAGTATTGAAAAACCCAACAATAACTGCGAAAGAAATAAAATTTAATATGAATAATTTGTTATCTGGTGTTTCTGAACGAACTATCCAGGAGCGGCTCCAAAAAGAACTCGGATTACCATCTCGCCATGCTGCTAAGAAACCGTTCATTAATGAAAAAATGCGTAAAAAACGTGTCGCATTTTGTAAAAAATACATTCATTGGACTGTTGATGACTGGAAGAAGGTTTTATTTAGCGATGAGTCGACATTTTTGACATTCAGAAGTTGTCCAAAAAAGGTTCGCCGGCCTATTGGCTCAAATAGGATGGACCCTAAATACACCCTAAAGACAATGAAACACCCTCCAAGTGTGATGGTTTGGGTTGTTTCGGTTACTATGGGCGTGGAAACTTATATTTTCTTCCGAAGAACACAACTATGAATGGTGCACGGTATTTAGCAATGCTACAGGATAAACTTCCAATGGCAATGGCAATCCAAAGGACAAAAACATACATGCATGATGGTGCACCATGTCACAGGGCCAAAATAGTGACAAAATGGATTACTGACAATAAATTTGATATTTTGGATTGGCCTGGTAATAGTCCAGATCTCAATCCGATAGAAAATCTGTGGCTAATAATAAAAAATAAGGTTGAATGCCACGACACTGGCTCAGTCGAAAAATTACAAGAGGCCATCAAAAAGGTATGGTGCAAGGAAATATCAGTGGAAGTTTGTCAAAACTTGATTAAATCCATGCCAAAACGTCTAGAACAAGTCATCCAAACCAAAGGACAGATGACAAAATACTAATATAAGGTTAGTATACATTTAAACATTGTTTTTTATGTAAAAAATACAAATTTCAAGGGTGATCGGATACTTTTCGCGGGCACTGTATATATATATATATATATGTTACACACAGACTCTGCATGGAACAAGGAACTCTTTTGGGAAAATTTTCCCAGAAGAGTTCCTTGTTCCATGCACAGATAAAAGTTTCTCAGGGGACCATTCTGAGTTGTATCATATATATATATCAGTGGCGACTCCAGCTCTTCAAGACTACTCGGGCTCTTTTTAAATTTTCAAGTCTACATATGGGCCGACATTTAAATGCATGACAATAACTTAAGATTATCAATAAAATAAATAAATACATACCTCGGTAAAAAAAATTATTTCAATTTTATTTACTTGAACATAAAGTCCAAGCGGCTTGGTTTTTAAGCAAATTCCTTTAATATTCGGTCATGTAATTCCTTTTTGCTTTCTAAATCAATAAGTATTTAGTTTTCAATTGAAATCCTAGCCAGGGACGAGAGCCGTTCTTGAGCCATTGTGTTTCTTAAATATGATCTAATTCGATCAAGAACAGAGAAACTTCTTTCATTTGAAACAGAAGTTACATGTATGGTAAGAAGGAGCTGAATCAGCTTTGTGGTTTCCGACATCGCAGACAATAATCTTAGTTCGTGAAAGACTTCTAAAATTTCATTTGCAGATTTGCATTTTCTAAAGTCACTGTCACGATAAAGATATTTCAATTCATTAACTAAGGATTTGGAGTCAATTACAATTGGATATTTAGTTTGTAAAGCATTAAGATGATGCATTGGAAAATTTTCAGCAAATTCTGGAAATTTGGTCACATCAATCAACTCAAAACCGCAAACTCCTGAATGCAATCAAATCGTTCCCTCATTGACATTAGTATAATGTCAATTATTTCGAAATATATTGCTTTATAGTTCATTTGTTTACCTCTAGCTCTTTTTTTCGGGGAGAAGACAGGTCTTCGGATTGTTCGAAGTCTGCCATTGTTTCTTGAAAAACTTTATTATATACTTTATCAGTACGAGCGCACTCAATAAATTCAATAAAGTCATTTACTTTCTGTTGTGCAAACTTCATGTCAAGCTGCTTGCATTGCAGAAGATCAAATAGTTTTTCGGCTTGTGACAATATATTTTCAAAGCAGTTAATAAAAAACAGAAAAGTGAAATCATGCAATTTTATAAGTAGATTATCAGTTTGATTAAGAGTATCTTCATCCCATCTTGCAGTGTCATCTAAAATCTTTTGAAATGCATTTTTCAGAGTTTCACGCTGCCTTTTTATTGCTGACACGGTTTTAGATCTATAGCACCACCTTGTTTCACAAAGTGATGGAATGCTGATATTAAGCTTTCTAAATACAGCTTTTCGTTTCGTACTTGAAGAAGCAAATTTACTGAAAGCACGTACATTGGAAAAGAACATTTTAGCCCCGTTAACTTTCTCTGACATTTTACTTAACACTAAATTTAACTTATGTGCATAGCAATGAATAAAATAGCCGAATTTAAAACCTTTTTCTCTCAGGCAGTTGAAGGCACGCTTATCGAAATGTAAAAAGTTACCATGTATCGCCAGGATTAAAAATTGTGCCTCTACAAGGCCGAAGGATATAAGCCCGAGTTGAAATGTTTTTTTCTTTGTAAAAAAAATTAATAGGAGAAAAAATGTATTTTGTTTAATGAGAATTAGAAGAAGGACTATTATGTAACCGTATGCAAGCAAATAATTATTCATTAAAAGAACTTTAAATATACGATATTACTTATACTTTCTCGGGCGTAATGTCTTGCGCCCGAGTAAAGGATCTTGAAAGATTACACGAAAACTTAATGTGTCAATATAGTTTTTTTATAGGTAGTAAGGGTACCTAAATGCGCTCAAAATTTGCTTGCGTGACGAAGGCTAGACAGAAAAATAGTAAGATACTACCAGCCAAAAACCATTTTTACAATTTGTATTTAAAACATTTTTAAAAACTTAAATCTATAAATACACAATTTTATCTCTCATGCTTCTCCTTGCCCCTTGCCTCTCGGGCTCAGCCCGAGAAGCCCGAGTGCAGGAGTCGCCACTGATATATATATATATATATATGAAATTAAAATGAAAATGAAAAGGTTTATTGGCAGATTATAGTCCATATGACAAATATTATTAATACAATGACAGTTCATATACTGATAGAAATATATACAATTGATTAGAAATAATACTGTAATGTCGAAGTTCAGTGGAGCTACAGACAGACGTTTTCGTACCAAGAAGTCCATAGCTTAGAGCAGGGGTCCCCAACCTTTTTATGCCGAAGAGCACATTCAAGACTACCGGTAGTGCGGCGGGCACCATTTACTTTTTCAAGGCAAATTTATAGTTGGACTTAATAATGAACATAATACACAAAAAAAAAAAATTAATTTCTATGTAAAATAATGAACATAATACACAAAAAAAACCATTTAATTCCTATGTAAAATAATGAACATAATACACAAAAAAAAAAACCCATTTAATTCCTACGTAAACTAATGAACATAATACACAAAAAAAAACAAGGATGGGCTAACTAAGAATCTTAGAAAAATTATCAAAACGATAACTTAATTTACTTATAAAGAAATAATTATTTTCAAATAAATGAGCATCTGTTTCTGTAATTAACTACTAAAATTTAATAAAATGTTAAGTATGTTACATATTTTAAATATTTAGTAACTAAATATTTAAAATATGTAACATACTTAACATTTTATTAAAAATTTTAATAAAAACTTATCAATCGTAGTCAGTCAGTGGCGGGCACACGCAAAAGGGTCGGCGGGCACCATGGTGCTCGCGGGCACAGGGTTGGGGACCCCTGGCTTAGAGGATAAATGGCAGGACTCATGGATAGATTGGATGATCGGGTTGGTTGATTTTTTAATTCTTTGCATTAGACTGTATTGAGCACGTCTTGTTACCTCCGGGAAGATCGGACATTGCGGGTAGCAAACATTTGCGAAGCTGAGCATCTCGGGGGTAATTTATGTAAGAGTCTAAAAGACCTGTTGTACAACAAATTTAGAGTTCTGCCAGAACCTTTTTTATAATTCACCCAGAGTTGCTGTCCGTATATATTACTGCAGAAAGTACGAAAGAGAGTGTCTTTAGCTTCACTTGTACAGAATCGAAAGTTCCTTATGGTCATATTCGCTTTAGCACACAGGTTTCGAGATTGTTTTCTTATATCCGAGTCATCACTCAAGGAGCTGGTAATAATTTGACCCAAATACTTAAACTCTTTTACTTCCTCAATTACTTCACCATTCATTTTAAACCTTATATCAGCTGGCTGATTACAGCTTTTAGGATGAAATTGCATAACCTTAGTTTTTGTAACATTAAAAAGAATATCATGTTTCTGTGAATAGACTTCGCAGACTTTTAGTAGCCGATCCAGACCTTTAACAGAGGGACTTCTTAACACCATATCATCGGCATAAACTAAGTTATTTATCTTTGTGTTATCTATACAACATCCCACTGTTGCCTCATTAAATGAAGCAGTTAATCCATCGATATGCACATTAAACAGCATAGGGGAGAGCAAGGAGCCTTGTCTCACCCCGCAAGAGGAGCCCAAACACTCGGATAGTACATTGCCCCACCTAACAGTGAAAGATTGGTGAGAATACCAAAATTTCAATAAATTTAATATGTACATGGGAACCTTCCTGTCTTCTAGTTTTGCAAATAAAATATTGTGGTTCACCCTATCATATGCCTTACTTATATCTAGGAAACAGCTATAAACAGTTGAATTACTGTCAATGTATTTAGATATTGTTTCTTTAAGTACATAGATACACAGGTCAGTTGAGTGGGACCTTTTATATATATATATATATATACATATATATATATATATATATATATATATATATATATACACACACACACATTTTAACTGCAAACAACATACAGTTTAATTAATGTAAAGAACGACTCTTGTGTAGAAGAGCGTCCGCACAAGACGAGGAGAAAGAACGAATAAATGAAAAACGGGTACCTCCCAGGAATCGAACCCCGGATAATCCAATTGCCGGTCGGACATCCTAACCACTACACCAAAGTCCCCGATCAGTCAGCAGTCGTAATTCTCCTACATACGGGCGGAATCAAATGCCCTGAGGGGGCACCTTCTCATGTACGGCATGAGAAGGTGCCCCCTCAGAGCATTTGATTCCGCTCGTATGTAGGAGAATTACGACTTCTGATTGATCGGGGACTTTGGTGTAGTGGTTACCATGTCCGACCGGCAATTGGATGATCCCGGGTTCGATTCCTCGGAGGTACCCCGTTTTTCATTTGTTCGTTCTTTCTTCTCGTCTTGTGCGGACGCTCTTCTACACAAACGTCGTTCTTTACATTACATATATAATAATATATATTATATAATATATATATATATATATTATAATATATATATATATATATCATCTCTATACACATCAAATTTTGAAGATACGAAGGTTACAAATATGATGAACCATGCTTCTTCCTCCATCAACCATCATACTTGTGAGAAATTCAACATTCGACATAAGAACCTTAACCGGAGTACAGTATTTATTTATTTATTTATCTATACTGGTCAAAAAAAGAAACGCAATTTTTGAGATTTATTAATAAACATGAGGACTCAGTATATAGTAAATGATTCTTTAACATAACAAACAGTCAATAACGCGTATGGCCACCCCTAGCCACAATGCAGGCTTGGAGTCTGGCCCTCATCGACCTCAACAGTCTCTGCAGGAAAGCAACAGGGATGGCCCTCCACTCTTCAATAATTGCATTGGTCAGTTCCCTGATGTTCTGCGGCTGATGCTGACGTCTGCGAACTCGCCGTTCAAGTTCATCCCATGCGTGCTCTATCGGTGACATGTCTGGGCTGAAGGCTGGCCATGTTGTCCCTGCAGGTACGCCTGCACTATCCTGGCTGCATGAGGTCTGGCATTGTCCTGTTGCAGGAGCACCAATTCTGGATGTTGCCTCATGAATGGAAGAACATATGGGTGAAGAATCTCATCCCTGTAGCGCTGGTCAGTCAGAGCTGATAGGCCCACGATAGGTCACGGTGCTGATAGGCCCATTGCAGGCGTCGTTGCCTTCTTGCATCAGTGAGAAAAGGACCTCTGTAAGGCCTGCGGGATCGGAGTCCTGCATTACGGAGTCGGTTTCTGACGGTCTGGTCACTAATTCTGTTGTTGTGGATACCAGGTGTCTCTCTGGCTGTCTGACGAGCATTCCGCTGCCGATGACGCAGGTGCTGCAGTAAAATGTGGCGATCCTGGCGTTGGGTCGTCACACGAGGTCGCCCACGTCTTGGCAGGTCCTGAACACTTCCTGTGGCATTGTACCGTCTAACAAGCCTAGAGATTGTGCTGGGATGCACATGCATTCGTTGTGCAACTTGGACAGCAGACATGCCTGCATCCAACATGCCCAAGGCACGACCTCTGTTGACCTCTGAGAGTCGTGGCATGCCTCAATCGCGGGAAAAAGTTTGGTTTTCTCAACGGGCAGTGTGTATTCTGTGAAGTCAAAGAAAAAATGCATGCCTTCATAAAGAATACATTCAATTTAATCTCTGTTTATTGTTTGTAACAAAATGGCGTCTTAGCCGGGATTAGTCGGGTTTAAAAACATGCGCTAAGTGGCTTTAAAAGATTTGAACAAACATTTAACCATAATCTTGAAACTGTGATAATACCACTAACAACTTAAATTTTACACCATATGCAAGCTAATTGCGTTTCTTTTTTTGACCAGTATATTTTTTTCGCCATTGGCGAAATTAAGAAATTTATTTATCAGGAAGTGCACTTGAGGATTTATTAAAAAAAAGAAAATGAATTTAAAAAAACCCTCTGGTTGAGAAACAGCTTTTTGCCATGTCTTCGCTGCTTATAATATAAATTCTAATTTACATTCCCTGCGGGTAGGGGATGAAGTAGCTGTTTTTCCTATTTTCAATTTTAGTGGAGTATTTTTTTATTATGGAAATGGCATGTGTCAGAAAACCAGTGGGTAAACAGTCATAAAAAGGGGACGATCTGGTCGGGAGCATATAAGGGTACCTACTGACCAATGTCAATTCTCCCACCGTAGTTGTTTGAAATTTTATTCTTTCTTTGGTAAACTTTTTGTTCAATGATACAAAGAGAGATATTTCTCATGAAGTCTCTCGCTTCAAAAGGGGTTAAACCAATGAATAAACAGTACTTAAATAAACACGTAAAAGGAATGTTTGCGGATGATGAAAGGGCGGTAAAACGTGCTTTTCTGAAAGAAAATTATTCAAGAAATCAAACGGGACAAAGTGGAAAAGCCACAGATGTTACCAGCAAACATCATATTCTTTACTGTATATTCTTTCTCATGAATAAAGTTTGACATCTGGAATAAAGAAATCATGATTTAAACAATAGCAGACTTTTTACCCTCAACTGAAACACATCTTAAAGACTACCAAGTCAGTTGTAAAAGTTGTAAAAGTTCTTTTAAAAGAAATACAGATTCAAATAGACATATGTAGTAGTTTGTGTATGCACTGACAGAATAAAAAGGAATACTGATAGAATGGGAAGATCAAAAGAAAGATGTAGCATTTATAGATTCTGTGGAAAAATGTTTGAAAAAAATATATTATTAAAAAAATATTAATTTATAATTTGTATTTTGGTTTCATCCATTATTCTGTTTGTGGAAAAATGATAACATTTGAAAACCTGAATTGATATTAGGAAATAAAAGAAGACATGTAGAATTGCTTTGTAAAAAAAATTAGAAATTACATATGATATTAATATTTAGACATATATCCCAACAGAAAATTGCGTGATATCCTAAATGATGGCTTTAGTTATATATGTTAGAGTAAGATTGTGAAACTAGTGATTTCGTGAAATCCCTGAAATTTTCAGTAAATTCGCGTAATTTATACCATGATACAAAATTGAAAAAAGTGGATTATGCCCTAACTTAACCTCACCTCGCCCAACCTGACTTAACCTAACCTGATCTATGCTAGGTCATTATCCACTTTTTGTCAATTTTGTATCATAGTTTAACTTACGCGAATTTACTGAAAATTTCAGGGATTTCATGAATTTACTAGTTTTACAATCTTACTGTAACATATATACTGTAACTCTGCTTCTAGTAATCAGTTTTTTTATACCATTATTTCAAAAGAAAAACTCCTATAACATATGAGGTGAATAGTATTGTTCGGTGACCTTTGGGAATGCTTTTCTTTGTACCTTTTTCAACAGAAACATTTTCAGATTGATGGATGAGACCAGTGTCAAAGTTTTTCATCATAATATATATAACGATTATCTGGTACCTTTTTTGTAGTCTTTTTTTTTTTTTTAGGTCCAGCTACTGAATTGATGAATTTGCTTGTTGTTGGTGTGGTAGGGCTATACTTCTGATAAACTGAGATCATCTAACATGTCTCGTTTTAATTACTGTAGTATTTCATTTTTTTATGTTAGATTTAAGAAAGAGTATAGTTTTTTTACTCTTATTTCAAGATTAGACAACATAATCAGTGAATGAACCCTTTAACGCCGACTGTTGCCTTATGGCGACATAAGCTTGACAATCGATTTTGAGCTTTACGATCTGAATATTAGAGGTTATTTTGGCTTGAATAAGAAAAAATTTTAAAATAAAAATTTCATAATTCAGGTATGAAAGGGTTATTAATTAAACTATTTTTACTCGTTTCTTGGTGTGGATCATTTGTAAATTTACATTTTTTTTTTTTTTGTCTTTTAAAAGCTTTCCGCATTTCGACCCCCCTCCCCTCCTCCCACTTTTTGTCGAAAAGGAATGAAAATCTTTTGGGATTAAGTTTAAGATTTTCTGTTTTCTTGTATTTTTTTTGGTCGAAAGATTTGCGAACAAATGTTGATTTTAAGTCATTATCTTGTTAACTTCACGTTTTAAAAATTTTACAAAGTTTACTCCGAATTTACTCTGACTCTGTTTTAAAATACGTTCCACAGCGTATTTTCTTAATCGGAATAGCGTTTAGAACTGTTTCAACTTTTCTTTCTTGTATATTTAGTATATATTTTATTTAATATTAGCTCTCATTTTTTTTTTCTTTATTATTTTTTTCTCCGAGAGCCATATTTTTCTTTGCAATTTTCTCCAAGTAAGAAAGACTTCTATTTTTTTTTTTTTATTTCCAAATTTATTTTGCTTGAATTTTAATTTAATACTTTAGTATTACCGTTATTGTGTTTTCAAAGTTTTTTAATCCTATTTTCCTTTGCTGTTCCTGTGATAAATTTTGACCATAAACCATGAAAGGAAAGAAAAGTTTGGTGGCGAGATTATCACAGAATTTAGGATGGTGTATCAGCTTAGTATTTGGCAAATTTAAATTCTTTTTTCTATTGTTTTCAGGGTGTACAAATTTATATATTTTTTTTTAATGCTTTAATTTCTTGTATAGAATTTCAACTATAATTCAATCAGTATAGTTGAAATTCTAGACTATTCAAGATAAAGAATTATTGATCTTAATTCTTCAACTTCTAATAGAATATATATATATATATATATATATATATATATATATATATATATATATATATATAGAATATTCTATATAGAATTTCAGTTATACAGAGGGTTGACAAAAGTAAATAGACACCATGATAATTGTCCTCAAGAACAAATGATAAAGCTCAGCAATGGAATGCCAGAACGTGTGTCAGTTTTACATAATGCAATGGTGAAAGCAACATGATTCTATATATATACTGATTTAGTAAATTTGTTATAGGTAAATATGCCATAGATAAAATTAATCCATAGGTAAATTCATAGGTAATCCATAGGTAATCCATAGGTAAAATTAATCCTAATAAAACTCCAGGTCCAGATAAGCTCTACCCTAGAGTACTTAAAGAAATTAACTGCTGAATAGTCTCTCCTTTTATATATACATTTAATAAATTGTTACAGTCTGGAGAAGGTCCGCTCTATTGGAAACTTGCAAACATTACGCCAATATTTAAAAAAAGGACAAATTGCTTCCGGGAAATTATCGTCCTATTTAGTAGTTGGAAAGCTTAAGAAGACGATCATTCGGGACAAAATATTAGGTCATCCCATAAGTAATGCGGCATTTTTTAATTTTTTTTTTTTTCCATTTTTATCATTATTTTACGGATATAAATCAAACAACTCTTTGAAGTTATTTATATTTAAATAAGTATTTATTTAAATATAAATAACTTCAAAGAGTTGTTTGATTTCTATCCGTAAAATAATGATAAAAATGAAAAAAAAAAAAAATTAAAAAATGTCGCATTACTTATGGGATGACCTAATAGTTATTCACTTAGAAATAAATAATTTAATCAAAGATTCGCAACACGGCTTTCGACGTAATCGTTCTTGTCTTACAATCTGCTCGACATTTTTAATGATATTGTAAATATATATGACGAGAGTAAAACAATAAATATTATATATTTCGATTTTCAAAAGGCGTTTGATAAAGTGCCACAGAGGGGGAGATTAGCTAAATTTTATTCTCACGGAATTGATGGTAATGTTCCCAAATGAATTAAAAATTGGCTTAGTGGACATAAAGAAAGAGTGGTTATTAATGTTAAAGCGTCTTACTGGAAAAGTGTAACTAGCAGCGTGCCTCAGGGATCAGTTCTGGGGCCAGTTCTTTTCATTATTTATATCAGTGATATCGACATAGGAATTAAGAGTATAATTTCAAAATTTTTGGATGATACCAAACTAGGGGAACGAACAAAATCAGCGGCAAAACGTTTGCAGATTCAAGAAGATATTAATAAGTTACCCGAGTGGGCAGAAATATGACAAATAAACTTTAATATATTAAATATATCGGTAGAAATAACGTTAAAGAAATGTATTCTATGAGCGTCAAGACACAAACGAATGTTACGGAAGAGAAAGATTTAGGTATTATTGTTACAGGACACTTTTAAACCGAGTAAGCAATGTATCGAAGCGGTTAATTAAAAAAGCAAATAGAATCTTAGGATTTATTGGTAAATCATTTGAACTTAAGTCGGAGAAAACAATGCTAACGTTATATAATTCCTTAGTACGCCCCCTACCAGCAGTACTGCGTTAAATTCTGGCCCCTATATTTACGACAGGACATAGATAGAATGGAGAGAGTGCGGCGACGGGCTACTAAGATGATTCCGGGATTTAGAAGCAAATCATACGCTGCCCGTTTAGAAAAGTTAAATTTATTTTCTCTTGAAAAAAGACGAATTCGAGGAGATTTAATTCACTATTTAAAATAATTAAAGGTTTTGATAATGTCGACGACGCCGAAAAATATTTCACCTTGAGAAATGCAGATAAAACTCGCGTAAATGGTAATGGTTTCAAATTTGTGGGTAAACATTTTAATTCAAATGAAGCTAAACAATTTTTTTTTCAATCGTATAGTTAATTTGTGGAATGGATTGCCAGCCAACGTAGTCCGAAGTAATTCGGTCGAGTCCTTTGCAAAAAGACTAGATGCTTATCTTGCCTTAAACCTCGAGTTACAAGCATTTGTTAGCGCATAAAAGTATTGTGGAATTTTCACTCGGATTCCCTCCTCTTTACTTTAAAATTTTCACTTTTTCTTTAAATTTCTTTCCTTCCTTCCTTTCAACATCCATTCTTCCCTTCCTTTCAACCTCTTTTCTTCCTTTTGCTTTAAAACTTTTACTTGTCTTTAAATTTTCTTGCATCTTTTAACCTTCCTTCTTAAATAGATAGCCTCGTAGGGACAAGCCGGTCTGTTACTCTTTGGTATCCTTTGTAAAACCAAAAGGTGTCTATTTACTTTTGTCAAACCATCGTATAATGTTGAATTACTTTGGAAAAATTTGCGCCTGTGGATATTCTGAAATACTAAAATATTGCATAATTTTTCAATTATTTTGCGTATTTTGAAAATAATTTTCAAATATATTCTTATTCGGATACTTTAGCATAAATTTCATATCCAGTTTTACATTCAAATAACGTATAATTACATTTCTGTAAAACATAATTCGTGTGTTTGTTTTTTCAACTAAATTTTACAGGAAATGAAGTGTGTAATGCGTCCTTTGGTTATATAAACTGTAAATATTTGCATATGCAAATACAGTATAAGGGATTATCATTTATTTGAAATTACTTCGTGTAACCTTTTCCTTTGTGTTCTCATATAAGATGAATTTGTGGTTTTAGCTGTTTATAATTTTATCTACATTTTCCTTCCTCTATTTATTCATTTACGTGGTACATATACTGTACGTACTTAGCTTCGGGTTTGATGTTTACGAATTGAGAATTGTGACTTTTGTTAGAGATATTAAACGCAATACTTGATGCCACTGTTTTTGATAAGTGCAATGCCGATGTTGCACTCGGGAATGGAGGCTATGTTTGTGCTTTAGATGATGTTACGTAAATATTTTCAGTTTATTTTTGATTCGGTTGGTGTGAGTGGTTGTATATGTACTGATAAAGAGATAATTTTGGGCGTTTTGTTTTTAAACTTGTCATTCCTTTTAAAAAAATCACTATTTCTATACTGTTCTCTTTCTTTGGAGGTACAACTATGTATTTTAACTATGTATAACTATAACTATGTATTTTAATGGTATATGTACTGATAAAAAGATCATTTTGGGGGTTTAGTTTTCAAACTTGTCACTCCTTTAAAAAAAAATCACTACTTTTAAACTGTTCTCTTTCTTTGAAGCTATAACTATGTATTTTAACTATGTATAACTACGTATTTTATTACTCCAACAACTACGTAATAGGGTATTCAGCCTGCAGAATTAGGAGCCGCTCACGCATACTTGCAAGTCTCCGTTCTCTAAGAATGCAAACAGTTTTGGGCAACAGTAATTGCCTTTTAATCCGTACATCAACATTCCACCTTTATTTTATCATATAAAAACATTTTCTGAACAGTAATACTTACAACACAAGTCATGTTTACTGCAAACCATTTTCATATTTGAAGATTATACCTGTTATTATAACTATTATATTACTTATATCATTATATTATACCTATATTATACCTATATATTATGCCTATTATATTACTTATATCATTATATTATACCTATATATTATACCTATTATATTACTTATATCATTATATTATACCTATATATTATACCTATTATATTACTTATATCATTATATTATACTTATATTATACCTATATATTATACCTATATCATATTATACCTATTATTATATTACTTATATCATTATATTATACCTATATTATATCTATATCATATTATACCTATTATTATATTATACCTTTATTATTCCTATACCTATTGCCTATTACTGTTGGGTTTAGTTTTATCGTGTCTCTCTTTACTCCAAATAAAGTCCTCTAAATTTAGAACTTATAACTTCTTTTTTGAGGGTTCATTCTAGGGGAAGTTTTTCCTTCCTTCGGGTATCAAAGTCTCTTGTCAAATGATATAATAATTTCTTTTAATGGTACATAACTTCTTTAGATAGAAGAAATAGTCTTCAAAACTTCTTTTTTGAGTGATTTAAGGCAATAGAAGTTAATATTTCTTTGTATAGAAGGCTGGGGAAGTCTTTGTTTTCTGTGAATTGTTTATATGATGTTCCCCATATTCAACCCGCCAGAGTACGCTAGTTGCGGAGTGTCGGTCTGTTAATCCGAAGTTTCTGAGTCACAGTTTCGTTTTAGATTTCAGATGACAGATTTCAAGTCCTTCAGGATCTGTTACCCTTTTAATTGAAGTGATCTTTTGATCGCCATTAAAGCCTTTACTGTCACAAAGCTCCCCTATGTACATTTTGTTGTACGTGTGTCGTTTTTAATATCCTCATTAATTTCGTTACTGAAATTACGCTTTACACTCTGAAAAACTAAATTCTGTACACTGTGTCTACTTTAACTCTTTTGGTGCTACATCTGCGGGTGGAATGTATGTCCTACAGACATGAAAAATAAGGTTGTACGACGTAAGTAGTTATTCTGTGGTGATCATTCGGACGTAATTAGGTCTTAAAGGGTTAAAACGAAGTGTATGTATATATGTATATATACCTTACCTTACAACCTTACAAAGGTTTCGCGCGATGATTTCTCATTTCGCGAAGGTCAAGCTTGTCGCCACTCCTCTCGAGTTGGCCTAGTGAAGTAGTGAGTTGGATTCTTGCGCTCTCCACCTCACATAGCCAGGTACGCCCGGCTCATCGGGGATTGTTCTGAGCCAGGCGTCTAGTCTTCTTTTGAAGATATCCACTGCAACCCCCTTCGTGTTTCTTAGGTTTATGAGGAACTGATTAAACAGTTTTGGTCCTCTCACTACAAAACTATTTTCTTTCAGGGTTAAGGATGTTCCCTGTCTCGCCTTCAATTTGGGAATACGACACAGTCTACCGTTTCTACTTTCCACCGTTGTTTGGGGAGTTATAGGGTTCAGAGTAAGATTAGGGACTAGTTTCTCCATTATTTTCCAAGTGTAAATAATGTTGTATCTCTCTCTTCTCCTTTCCAGTGAATATAGGTTTAATTCGCGTAACCTTTCCCAGTAATTTAGTTCTTTGCACCCATTGATCTTGGCTGTGAAGCTTCTCTGGATCCCCTCCAGCTGTCTTATGTCTTCTTTTTTATATGGAGATGTTAGGACCGAGCAGTATTCCAATTTGGGTATTATCAGGGTTTTCAGTAGAGGAATCATTACATTCCTATCCCTTCGTTTAAAGGTTCTCAATATCTGACCCGTTATTCTCTTTGTTCTGTTTACTGCTATCTTATTTTGTGTTTCAAATTTCGCATCATCTGTCATTACAACCCCTAAATCTTTTGCTCTAGAATTTCTCTGAATTTCCTGTCCATTTTGGGTATAATATGCCATGGATTTTAGGTCTCTTTTTTGCGTACCATAATAGCTGAAATTTCTCAGTGTTAAACTTCATATTGTTGTCTTCCGTCCACTTGTAGATTCTGTTTATGTCGGTTTGTAGAGATCCTATGTCTTCTGGGTTTCTTATTTTTCTACTGATCTTTGTGTCATCCGCAAAGGATGTTACTGCGCTGTCTCTGGTAATGTCTTCATCTATGTCAGTTAGCATGATTATGAAGAGTAGTGGAGCTAATACTGTTCCTTGTGGTACTGAGTTGAGAATCTCTGATTCTGATGAAGATACTCCTTGTACTGTAATTACTTGCCGCTGCTCACTAAGGAAATTATATATCCATTTCCCTACTTTTCCTGTTATTCCGATATATTTCAGTTTATGTATTATGATTCCATCGTCACATTTGTCGAACGCTTTAGCGTTCAATAATCAATAATGTTGTTATAGTGTTCCATTAGTTGTGATAGGCATGTTCTGCCTGACCGAAACCGTGTTGTTATCATTGAATTTTTTCTGAGTTTCCAAAAGTCATAGATTTTCTGTCTAACTATTCTTTCAAATATTTTAGTGAGATGGGATGTAAGCGATACTGGCCTATAGTTTTTGGCCTCGGATCGATCTCCTCCTTTATATATTGGGACTATGTTCGCGCTCTTCAGGATGCCCGGTATTTCTCCCGTGTCTAGTGATCGTCTCCATATCCAGTAGAGGGGCTCAGCGATTGCATTCTTGCATTTTTTGATCAGTGTGGCATTCCATTTATCCGGCCCTGCCGTTGTGTATATATATATATATATGGGATGAATTTCACAATTAAACACGTGAAATGAATGAATGCTGCAAACCCACAAGGAAAAAGAAAAACGATTCCAAGGCCTTTCGTGTGTTCAGAGCTACACCCCCTCAGGGAATGACGAGGTGTAGCTCTGAATACACGAAAGGCCTCGGAATCGTTTTTCTTTTTCCTTGTGGATTTGCAGCATATATATATATATATATATATATATATAATAATATATATATATATATATATACAGGGCGTCCCAAAAAAATGTATACACACTTTAAATACTTATAAAGGCAGTGTTTATTAAAATACATTTCATTTTCAAAATGTAATAGAATCTACAGACATTATTTAATTGTTTTGTCAACGCCTGTTTTCAAACTGACGTCCGTTCTGGTCCAGGCACTGCTGATAACGCGAAGCAATGGAATCGCAAACATCACGAAACATTTCGTTTGGTATTTGTGTGCATTCTCGTTCAATGGCTGCTCTCAATTCAGCGACTGTTGCAGGTTTTATAGCGTAGACTCTGTCTTTTAAGTATCCCCATAAAAAAAGTCTAGTGGTGTGAGGTCTGGTGAACGCGGAGGGTATTCTACGAAACCCCTTCGTCCAATCCACATCCACATCGTGCCAAGTACCACTCGCAATACTCCACTCTTCGGTCCGGATCATCATCATCTTCATTAATAGCATGGACTAATCTTGGAATGTAACTTTTCCATTGACAGCGCTTCAAAATGCGTTGGACAGACGATTCTGAAATTCCTACCTCACGACTCGCTTGCCGCACAGATTTTCTTGAACTTTGGTGATACGTTTCCAGTACTCTTTCTTGCTTTGTGGGGCTTGTCGATGTCCGTGGTCTTCCGGAACGCTTCTTGTGGACATTCTGAACAGTTCCATCGGCTTCAAACTTATCTCTAATTCGAGTGATGGTAAGTCGCGTTGGTGGATCTGTTTGAAACTCCCTCCTAAACTGTCTTTGCACTTCAACTGCGTTTTCACACTTCCAGTAGCATTTTAGAATGAATTTCCTTTGTTTCAAAGCTTAGTCTGACTGCCATTATTAATTCTAATGGGTTTAACTTGGAAAGAAAGAAACATCAATTGAGCTATCAGCTGTTAAAGTGTGTATACATTTTTTTGGGACGCCCTGATATATATATATATATATATATATATATATATGAGCTTAAATGTACTTTGTAATTAATAAAGAATTATGAAAGTCGCTCTTAGTAGTTCAAAAGTAGAATGAAAACAGATACATTGGTTTACTTCTTGACAATTAATAGGGGTCCTCTCAAATTTAACACCCCCCCTTAAAGAAAGTACACTTTTAGGGATTAAAGAAAAACCTTTCACAACTTTAGAGATACCTTCATTGTGCTAAGTGTACATTTTAAATACTGAGCATTCGGAGTACATTTCAGCTCCTTTATACTCACTTCTAAAGGAGACACAGTGAAAAGAGAGGATTTAGTATGTAAAAACACTCCCATTGCTGTTACGAGTGTTTTTTTATTTACGCGATACATCTCATATTTCATTCTTGATGTAACATTCCAATCCTCGTTCCGACTTTTGCCCAAGTATCGAGTGCGGTCTGCGCTTTGCGTTGTTTTTATTTTATCTTCTTTTTCCCACGAATATGACACAAACGATTTAATGCGAATACTTTGTTTGATTTATCGTGTCTCTTACCTATTGTTTTTTTCGTCTTTCTTCATATGATCTATACTCCTTCTTGTGTTTAAACATTTTGTTTCTTTACACCACTTTCTATAATTAAGCGTCAGTGGTGCCTATTTTCTTTAAATTAATTACTTTTATTTACATTTTCGTACTCTCTCTCTCTCTCTCTCTCTCTCTCTCTCTCTCTCTATCTATATATATATATATATATATATACACACACACACACACACACAGAAGGTTGACAAAAGTAAATAGACACCTCTAAATTTTTTTTTTAAATTTTATTTGATTTGATTATAATAGTTAGTAAATAATAACAAATTTATTGAGTGAATAAATGCAGAGGGAAAGGAATATGATTTTAAATTATATTGATTCAATTCATTTGTTATTATTTATTGACTTTTAAAATCAAATTAAAAAAAAGTGTCTATTTACTTTTGTCAACCCTCTCTCTCTCTCTCTCTCTCTCTCTCTCTCTCTCTCTCTCTCTCTCTCTCTCTCTCTCTCTCTCTCTCTCTCTCTATATATATATATATATATATATATATTATATATATATATATATCTATATCTTACACACACACACACACACACTTATATATATATATATATAATATATATAATATATGCACACAAAAGCGTTTTTTTTCAAGCTTGTTATACGCGGACCATTCTTATTTTTTTTTTTTTTTTTTAATTTTTCTCTCTCTCCTTTTCGTTATATTTGTTCCTCTTTCCGTCCTTAAAGTGATTGAAATCATTTTGGTTGAGTAAAAGGGAAAATGTCACCTTCACTGCTCAGCACTTTGCGTTTTTCTTTCTCTTTTAAGTTGAAAGTATTCCTTTTAAAGGTTCCCTTTTAAATATTATTCGCTTATTTTTATTCCTTTTTTTACTTAATTAAAGTTGTATTTCGTGAATTTCGTGTTTACTACAAAGAGGAATTACTTCATATTCATTCTACGACGTTTATTACGCACTAAAAACTCAGTGATTTTATTTCAACTTTACTCATTCTAACAAAGGCGATTGAAGATGTGAAAATTCGCTACAACAGATATGCGACCTGATATATATATACAGGGCGTCCCAAAAAAATGTATACACACTTTAACAGCTGATAGCTCAAGTGATGTTTCTTTCTTTCCAAGTTAAACCCATTAGAATTAATAATGGCAGTCAGACTAAGCTTTGAACAAAGGAAATTCATTCTAAAATGCTACTGGAAGTGTGAAAACGCAGTTGAAGTGCAAAGACAGTTTAGGAGGGAGTTTCAAACAGATCCACCAACGCGACTTACCATCACTCGAATTAGTGATAAGTTTGAAGCCGATGGAACTGTTCAGAATGTCCACAAGAAGCGTTCCGGAAGACCACTGACATCGACAAGCCCCAAAAGCAAGAAAGAGTACTGGAAACGTATCACCAAAGTCCAAGAAAATCTGTGCGGCAAGCGAGTCGTGAGGTAGGAATTTCAGAATCGTCTGTCCAACGCATTTTGAAGCGCTGTCAATGGAAAAGTTACATTCCAAGATTAGTCCATGCTATTAATGAAGATGATGATCCGGACCGAAGAGTGGAGTATTGCGAGTGGTACTTGGCACGATGTGGATGTGGATTGGACGAAGGGGTTTCGTAGATACCCTCCGCGTTCACCAGACCTCACACCACTAGACTTTTTTTTATGGGGATACTTAAAAGACAATGTCTACGCTATAAAACCTGCAACAGTCGCTGAATTGAGAGCAGCCATTGAACGAGAATGCACACAAATACCAAACGAAATGTTTCGTGATGTTTGCGATTCCATTGCTTCGCGTTATCAGCAGTGCCTGGACCAGAACGGACGTCAGTTTGAAAACAGGCGTTGACAAAACAATTAAATAATGTCTGTAGATTCTATTACATTTTGAAAATGAAATGTATTTTAATAAACACTGCCTTTATAAGTATTTAAAGTGTGTATACATTTTTTTGGGACGCCCTGTATATATATATATATATATGAAAATTATTTCACGAAAGTAACACGTGAAAAATATTTATGATGAATAAAACCACGAAGGAAAGGAAACACAAAATGGTGCTCAAGCGCTTTCGTCTAATGACATCCTCAGGAACACTGAAGTACATAAAAGGTTAAGCCTATATATAGGTTACAGAAAGAAAAAAAGAAAAAATAAATAACATACATACACACACACATATATATATATATATATACATACATATCTATATATACAAATACATACATACATACATACATACATATATTACAATAAACAGAGAAGTAAAAATAAAAAATTAAAAATTAAAACCTGGGCAGAGTTCAGTATAAATTTGTATTTTTATAATCCATTTGATCTTGTGCTAAAAATCGATTAACTTTTAATTTGCATTTTATTTTTTTTTATATATATCGAAACCTGACCATAGGCAGCAGTGTGTTAAAACCCGGGCAGAGTTCCAGTATAAATTTGTATTTTTATAATCCATTTGATCTTGTGCTAAAAATCGATATTTTCCTTACAAATCTGTACGCCTCACTGGTAATCCTTTAAGGTTTTAATTTTTAATTTTTTATTTTTACTTCTCTGTTTATTGTATATATATGTATGTATGTATGTATGTATGTATGTATTTGTATATATAGATATGTATGTATATGTATATATATATATATATGTGTGTGTGTGTATGTATGTTATTTATTTTTTCTTTTTTTCTTTCTGTAACCTATATATAGGCTTAACCTTTTTATGTACTTCAGTGTTCCTGAGGATGTCATTAGACGAAAGCGCTTGAGCACCATTTTGTGTTTCCTTTCCTTCGTGGTTTTATTCATCATATATATATATATATATATATTATATATATATATTAGTCATATAATTATTTTTCGTTATATATTTATATTATTCGTAAAATATTCAGATTCAACGAATTTATTTTTTACTTTTAACTTGCGATGAAAGTAAAAGATCTTAGCTACGCACCAATTTTTTTTTATCATAATAGCTGCCTATTTATTTATTTATTTATTTATTTGTTTATTTATTTGTTTGCGCAACACGCGAATTTCAGTATATGATCAGATGTTTGAGGGTCGGTGTAAACTCGATCGAACACATGATGCAAATGTTCTCCAATTTATTGGCATGGATACGACATGTAACCATTTATTATACAGGGTCATTCAATAAATGTTAACACTTATATGGGAAAGAATTACAGATGTCATCCAATCACTACCACCAAAGATGTGCCTTAGGGTTTTCGAACCAGCGTTTGACCGCTTTCGTACATGCATCGATATCCGTGGACAGCAAGTAGAGACTGTATACACTGTATCCCCTCTTTGCATCGCGCAAAATGTTTACAAATAAATTGGAAATAAAAAATTAAAAACCCATATAAATGTTAACATTTTTTGAATCACCCTATATATTTTGCGTTTCCTTCCATAATAAAACAAAAAAAGGAACATAACTAAAACAAAAAAGAACAGAACAAAACAGAACAGAATAGAACAGAAACAATATAATTGTGTTCCTGTGTGTGGGAGTGGTCACGAAGCTTCCCATGCAGCCAGGAGGAATACATCGATTATGGATATCGTTTGAAAAGAGCATGTTAAGAAGCTGGCCTTTATAAGCCGGCCTAACGGAATCCGATCGACTTAGCATTTTATCGACAAGTTAATATTAGGTTAGATTAAATTAAATTAAGTTAGTTTAGATTAGATGAAGATAGGTTAGGTTACGCAAGGTTAAGTTAGATTAGTTTTTTAGAGCGTCGATATTTGGGTCTTGTCGATGAAATAGGTACCCGTAATCTCTCGTAATGACTCTCGTAATCTTTATAACGTAAGATTCAATTTTAAAAATCCGTTAAATTACACTTAAAAGATTTACGTATTCTGTTCCTTTAAGAAAATGAAAATGCAAATGAAAATGAAAAGGTTTATTGGCAGACTATAGTCCATATGACAAATATTATTAATACAATGACAGTTCATATACTAAGGATAGAAATATATACAATTGATTAAATAAATTCATAAAGAATTCACAAACTATTTGTGAAGAATTTTCTTTGTTTATTTTTCTTGTTTTGAATATCTGATTCAAAATTTTGACATTTAAAGGTTTTAGTTTAATACAAACATGCTGTACACGAACGTCTGATCAAATTTTAAGTTATATAAAATATTTACTCTATGAAGTCAATGATTGGGAGATTTGAATATACAAACATTCTCTCTCTCTCTCTCTCTCTCTCTCTCTCTCTCTCTCTCTCTCTCTCTCTCTCTCTCTCTCTCTCTCTATTCAATATATATACATAAAATCAATCAGGTGAGCCAGATACTGGCACATCGCTCAGGCTAACTAATGCAGTCCATTCTTCTAACTCCCGCATTATTAAACTGTTTCATGCACTGAGTTCGGGCGCTATATATATATATATATATATATATATATAATATATATATATATATATATATGATACACACAGACCGTGCATATATATATATATGCGGCGAAATCCATGGCTTTGGTTCAGTGTTGAGATATTTCACGCACGAAAATGAAAGGAGGAGTACCGACGTTTCGCCCCAATCAGTGGAGCATTCTCAAGCTTTATTAACCGAAAAAACAGAGACAATCTTTTATCTACCCTTAAAAGGATGACGTGGTCTCCTTGAAGTTAATTTGATGTCCTCTCTTTCTGTTGTGGTTGTAGATGGCGTTTGAAGTGTTGCCGGTGCGGATCGCTTGTTTGTGGTCTGTTATTCTCTTGTTTAGTGTGTTTCCAGTTTCTGTTATCGTAATTTTTTCGTTGTTTTCGCTTATGAGTGGACCAATAGTCTGCGAAGCTACATTTTATTCCTAACATAATTATAGAATTCCTTCGGATTCGATTTAATTTGGTTCACTATATATAGCTCATAGTTGCGTTTACTTTTTCTAATAAGTTTTTTACTTCGCCTTCTCAATAGCTTGTAAACATTTTCATCGGACAAATTATTTGTTTCTTTAAATTTAAAATACGCGTTCCTTTTCAACGTTAAGCTACTTTTAATTTCAGCATTCCACCATTTAGGTTTAACAGACCACGTTAGTCTCCTTTTACTTAATGGGATATTTTCGATTCTAAACGTTTAAAATAATTATAAAAAGAAGTCCATGTGCAATTAATATCGTGCGGTAGAGCCTCATCCCAATTATGAGTCAAAAGTTGCAGTTTTATGTCACGAAATTTAGCTCTTTTAAAATCCAAAACGTATTCCAGGCTCTCCGAATTATGGACATTAATTTTAATTTCAAATGTTATCTGCTTATGATCACTGGTCGAGAAGTAGTCTCCAAAAAAGATATTATCATTTAAGTCTTGGTTTGTATTTAAAACTAAATCTAGAATATTGCGTTCTCTAGTGGGTTCCTCGACCATTGAAAAAGTGAACTTTCGAGCAAACCCTCGTACAGTCAACAACCGAAATTAGACTGTAAAGGACCACCCCAATCCCTGCAAGGTAAATTAAGATCTCCCACAATTATCGCATCACGTTCGCTAATTACATCAAAAATTAGTTCCTGAAGCCAATTATCACTATCGTCAGTCTGAGAGGGAGGTCTATATACTAAACCTATAATTAATTTCTTTCGTGAATTGTCTTTGATTTCAACAAATGTCGCATTTATATTATCAATTTCTGCAATGTTTTCAATTATGGGTTTTAAGTGTGACCGAACGTATAGTACTGTACCACCACTCCTTTCTATTCTATCGTTGTTAAACATCTCATAACCTGGGATACGATATTCTCCGAGGAAATGTCTACTCTCTGTATTTAACCAGGATTCAGTAATTGATACAATCTCAAATTTTTGGTGAAGGACAATACTTAATAGTTCATCAAATTTAAATCTTAAATTTCGAGCATTAATATAAAATACATTTATAAAATCTTGAGTACCGTAGTAGAATCTCGAGATTCTTCGAGGAGTCAATCGTTCACTGTCATGAAAATTTATGTTAGGCTGTTCGCTTTCATAGGAGTTACGCCGTTCTTTGCTTGAAAAGCCATCTCAGAGCCATGCAGTAGGCTACCAAGACGAGCTGCTCCCAAACCATTCAGATGAAGACCATCACGCAAAAATAAATCCTTTTTATTATAAAAATTACTCCACAGATCGACAAATTCAACATTTTCCCGTTGGCAAAGGGGCTTAGATAGCTCCGCTGCTGTCAGATCCTGCTATTCTTGGGAGAATTCCTGAAAATATTAATTTATTAGTCCTATCGTTTAGAGTCCGCATCAGCCGCTGGTATTTCTCTGTCAGCTCCTCTGACCTGGATTTTATTAAATAATTTTCTATTTAATTCTTATTTGAAATGGAATTCTACAGTTTCGAATTCTACATTTTAATTTTCTTTTTTAAGAATTAATTTTAGTGAAAGTTTGAATGTGGGTAATTTAATACTTTCGAAATACAGTAGTTTTAAAGTGCGTAATTGATCTGATAAACTAATTAATTAATTAATTATATTATTATTATAGTAATTAGTAATATAATAGTTATTACTAATATTACCAAACTATTATTATTATTATTATTATTACTAATATAGTTCAATAAATGTATCTATGGAACATCTCACAATTTTTCTTTTTCATGCAGGAAGGAGGGGCCAAGGGCAAATGACAGCAAAAAGTACCCCTCCCCCTTATAGAGGAAGAACAGAGCCAAAATCAAGGTCCAGGGTTTTCGAGATGCCTGGACACTCTGAGTTTGAAAGATGGAGGTCATAGACAGCGGGAAAGATGGATTGAAGAAGATTGTTCCAGATTTGTCCGGTTGAGTGGATGAAAGATTGAAAATACCGAGTAACTCTCGCGTTAGAGAGTTGGACAGAAAAGGAATGAGGATGTGCGGAAAGTTTAGTTAGTACTGTCCACACATTCTCATATACAGAACGAATCTTTTCAGCGTGCAAACCAATATATATATATATATATATATAATATATATATATTATACATCTAAATTTAAATGAAATGAACATATAGTTTTTCTTTCTCTATTTTGAGGAGTTTTCACCCTTACTGTAGAAAAGAAATTCCTAAACTCAAAATTGCATTCCATACCAAATATAACCAGAAGCGAGAAACCAGAAGACGTTGTGTAGTCATGTATTTGGAGACGATGGATGTCTTTTCGATGTCAACTTCATTCGAAAACGTCAGGAGAGGAAGGGAAGGTTAAACTAAATTCTTAAATACGTCAAAATGTTCGTCCGTACCAGAGAAATAAGATTCAACGAAATTCTGATATATATATATATATATATATATATATATATATATATATACATATATATATATATATATATATATATATAATATATAATATATATATATATAGAAGGAAACCATTCTTCAGGAAGACGTAAATTTTATTTTTTAACACCAATACAGTTTCGGCTCCTCGCGAGCCCTTCTCAATTGGTAATGACCGTATAAACAGAGAACAGAGTTTATATACACCTGGAAGTTAACGATCCTCTGAGAAGAGGATGGGAAGGTTCAGTCAGCTAATCCCTGATAATTAACTTCCAGGTGTATATAAACTCTGTTCTCTGTTTATACGGTCATTACCAATTGAGAAGGGCTCGCGAGGAGCCGAAACTGTATTGGTGTTAACAAATAAAAATTTACGTCTTCCTGAAGAGTGGTTTCCTCCTCCATACTTCGTTGCGACAGTGCGTTATTTTACATCATATATATATAGATATATATATATATATACACACACAAACACACACACACATGTGTTATATATATATATATTATATATATATATATATATATTAGCAGTTATTTCTTTGTAATGCAGAATATTAATGTTTTTTCAACATGCTGCTTATGTTTTTTTATAATTTTTCTTTATTTTTTACTTTTTCCCAAAGGATTTGAGTGTGCGGAACCAAAGCCGTTCTTGGGTCGAATTCAAAGTGGATTATACCCTGGATAAAGCGTCTCTCACGTGTAGTGCTTCATCTCCTGCCGTACCCAAAATTGTAATCTCGAATAGCACGTTGTTGAACGTTGTCTGTGAGTATATTTTCATTATAGTTTAATGACTCATTTTCAGGGAAAAAGAAAATTTAAATACTTTTAACATTTTTTTTGACTGAAAGTACGGTAACGTATCATATAGTGAAGGTTTTTAGTTTGGTTTAAAACTTTCTGAAAACTGGACTTATTGAAGTTTCAAGCTAATATGTTTAATATACAATAAAGGCTAAAGTTTTAAGAACAAAATTAAATAAAATAAATAGCTCAATTAGCAGTTGCTGATTGGGTTACCGTAACACAGCAAAATTTTCAATACTGTATTCTTTTTTTTACAAATAAAGATTTCGAATTTAAAAAAATAATATTTAACTTAAAATTGCATTAATGTCGTATTAAAAAACGAAACTGGTACTCCAATGTATTATATATATATATAAGGCGCCTCGGTGGTGTAGTGGTTAGCGTCGCTGACTACGAAACCATCGGCCCCGGGTTCGAGACCCGACGGCAGCCGGCGCGCAGCAAAACCCAGCTGTTCATCCTTCCACACAATAAAGAAAGTGGTTGGTAGATAAATGGGTACCCTAGGTGGCCTAGTGGTTAAGACACTGGGCTGCTGATGGGGCGTGGTTCGGATTCCACGTTAAACTGTAGGTCTAAGGTGGAGTGAAAAGCTACGGGTCACTAGCAAAGAGGCCCCAAAATATAGTCCCAAAGTTGGGTCTTATCCGTTTAGCATATTTGCTTAGTAGATAGCTGGTGAGGGAAGTTATATTTTGGGGTCTCTTCGATAATAACTCGTTGCCCACGTTGGGCTTCCACCATGAAAAAGAAAAACTATAGTATCTGTCATTTACCATTACTATACTCTTCGGACTATAGTGGGTTTAATTTTCTCAGAAGAGTTTCTTGTTCCATACATGGGCTGTGTAGTACATAAAAGTTTCTCAGAGGATCATCATGAGTTGCAGCATATATATATATATATATATATATATATATATATCCCAGAAGAAAGTTGATGCGGCGAGAATCAGTTGTCGAACTGCCAAATTCGATTGAGTTGGCCGGAATCAGTTGAACTTCGAAAAAATAATACACTTTCGTTCACGAGAGATTGGTGTTCGAAGAGAAAACGTGTCCCATTCGGCAAAAGAAAGATGAATTTAGAGGAAAGACGTCTCGATAAGCGAAGTCTTCGGCACTCGAGGCGGCGAGAAACAAGACCTCGTCTTGGTGCCACTGTTTTCGTTGATCGAATGCGAGTGAGTGAATGGTCAGTCGGGTGGCCAAGAAAGAAGACGGGGAACGAAATAAATTAAATAGAAGAGGAGAGAAACGTAAAAAACGGAGGAAGAGAAACGAGCGCGTGAGTAAAGGAGGAAAGATGCCCGGGCTCAACCAGGCGTGCACAGTTAGGAACAACATTTTTTTTTCGCAGTTTTGGAGATCCGAGCCCCTAGGCCTACTAACCACACCAGGAGATCAGCAGGCACCCCAAAAAGTGACAACAGATACCAACAGCGGAACTGTCGACACCTTCTCAAAGAAGCCAGATCCAAGAGAAAAGCTCTCCACTTCCAGCAAGGCCAAAGTTTCCTGTCAGTGAATGAATTGCTGTAGAGCGAGAGCTGCCTTTATTCTTACGGTGAAGCTAAGATGAAACGTCGAACGAAGAGTCGGTGAATCAACAAGAGAAGTTGTCTTGAAGAATCGTTGAAACCCAAATAAAAGTCAGTTGTTGCGCGACCAAAAGGAATTGTTTGAATTCGTTGTAGTTTTTATGTGTAGTCCTTGATTGTATAGTATTTATAGTCATAGGGAAGTATTCCAATAATGAACGAACTGTACATATCTATAACAATTCCTTTAGTTTAGGTTGTAATTTACGAAATCGATAAAGTTTGGACATAGCATATTTGGTTTTCATTTTGCTCTCATTAATACGACTATCATAACCATTTGTTATTATATTTAGTTCCAAATAAGTCCCGGAAGTAGAATAAGGTCGGTTTCTCCCCTTCAACAAAAGTTGGAGGAATAGAATGAGCGTTTTTTAGGCTAATAAGTATCACTTGAGAGTTTGTTGCGTTTGTTCACGTCTTTCAGTTTTTATCGGAGTCATTATTCCCGTCTATTCGTAAGTTTGTTAACTGTGTATAATGCCAGCTTTGCTTCTTCGGGTTCTGTTCCATCAGTAATGGTTTGAGTGATGGAATCTGCATAAATAATATCACTGCAGCCTTCTTGGGAAGTCGGGTAACTTAGCTACATAAATGTTATACAAGGTTGGTGAAACAATGGTACCTTATGAAACCCCTGTTCGAATTGGGAAAAACTTACCACCTATTTCATTTTGATGTACAGGGTATCCAGAGGTCTGGGCCCATAGGGAAAATAGACATTATATTTTTAAAGTGAAACAAACTCATTTCTAATGTCAGTTTTACATATTTCAAGAAAGAAAATACCCTGATGGCTCAGTATACCAATGAAAAGGAGGTGGAACTGGTATTGCTACATGTTTCAGCAAAAATCCAGATGGAGGCATGCTCGTAAAATATTTGACATGCCTCCCTCTGGATTTTTCCGGAAACATGTAGCAATACCAGTTCCACTTTCTCTTGATTGGTATACTGAGCCATCAGGGTATTTTTTTTCCCTGAAATATGTAAAACTGACATTAGAACTGTTTGTTTCACTTTAAAAATATAATGTCTATTTTCCCTATGAATTCAGACTTCTGGGACACCCTGTACTTTTTTGTCGTTCCTTTAAAAAATTACAGTTTAGTCCTTGTGGTCATTGGCTGTATGTTTAAGTTCAGTATATGGCATATCAATGATATACACCAGTATATGGTATGTCAGTATATGGTATATGAATCCCTCGTGCCATTCTTTGTCAAAGGCAGATTTTACGTTTCTCAACTATTATCACCAGTGACTCATTAGCCAACACATTTGCAGTTGTTTCTGTCGCTATTGCTGTTGCTCTTGAAATCTCTCTCTGTTTCCGAAAACCAAACTGGTTACGTTTTAATATATTACTACTTTCTATGTGGTTGACGACGGTTAAGGATTTCTTAAAACTAAGTTTGTAAGTACAAGCTAGAAATTACAAACTATAGACCTATTTCATTGAGTGAATAGTTGTGGATTTAGCTGCTTTTATTCTCACGGAGGAGTGTCGGAAGAACTAAGGTTAGCTAATGACGGTACATTTGCAAATGTTCGTACAAATAGACGAAAGTTTGAGAGACCAGTTTTCTATCCATATTTCGGACGATTTCTGGAAGAATTCCTTGACCCGCAGTTAGAGATTGTCGCCTTAGTTGGAGTAGTTATTGGTGTTGTAAAAATTTTTTAGTTTTTCATACTAAATGGCGGCTATCTTTCGCAGGCATAGAAAAAGTTTGAAAATATTGCTAGACACACCCACCCACCCACCCACCCACCACCACACACACACACACACACATATATATATATATATATATATATATATATATATATATATATTTATAAGGTGAAATGGGACGAACTGAACAATATAGAATTCCAATCAACTCTTAAACGTATATATCGTTCACTTTATTGGTTTTACTCTGGCTTAGGTCAGACAATTTTATTCAGTCCTAGGAAAGAGATCTATGCAATTAAGAGTCAAATGCAGTTCGAATGATTGCACACACACACACACACACACACACACACACACACACACACACACACACAAGCACGGTCTTTCCACAATAAAAAATACGTAGAACAAATTTAATATTAAGCATTTTCAACATGGTTCAAAGAGGTCTTTTTGGTTCATTGAAAAGGTAATCCTTAGCTCAAGTAAACAAGTCTAAATAAAGGTAGGGAGTCATGTGGAATAAATAAAGGTAGGGAGTCATGTGGAATTTAAAGGTGCACGTTCGGGTCAGATTCTTTTGGTTACAGAAAAGGAAATGCGATAAAAGAAGGTTCTTTCACTTCCGGTTTCTTACAAATGCAAGACATTTCCTGATTTTTTTCCCTTCTTTGAAATAAGGTTGAAGTATTGTTAGGATTTTTAAAGAGGTTGATAGATTGCAAGGAATTTAGTTATTATTAAGATATTTCTATGAAAGTAATATTTTTTAAGCATCTCTCTCTCTCTCTCTCTCTCTCTCTCTCTCTCTCTCTCTCTCTCTCTCTCTCTCTCGAACTTATGAAATAAAAAAAATTGTAATTACATTCCAAGTCAAATTAATGCCAATAGTTCAAATATTACCTGACTGCGAAGCACTTTCTTAGAAGAGTTTCCCTTAATTACAAAAATAACCTATTTTAAATTCTACTTAGTTTAGTACTTCCTCGGATTTTGTTAATTAAATTTATTTACATTAATTACTCGTGTGTGTGTGTGTGTGGTGTGTGTGTGTGTGTGTGTGTGTGCGCGCGATAAAATGTCACCCTCCAGAAATTCCTTTATCAGGAATTACGTGTCGGCTTTGACTAACATCAACCTTATGCCAATAGTCGATTTATTGTATATTGATCATTATGATAATCGGAACTGTAACTTGACCACATGCTCTTCATACGCGTAGCAACATACTGACATATCACATAATCACATATTCCTTATGTACATATAAACATACTCGCAAATCACATAACCACATATTCTTTATGTACATAGCAACATACTCGCGTATCACAAAACCACATATTCTTTATGTACAGAGCAACATACTCGCATATCACATAACCATGTATTCCCTTTGTACAGAGCAACATACTCATATATCACATGACGATATAAACAGAGTATATGACAGTCATTCTTGTGGTTTTGTCCATTAATCTTTCCTTCTGCACAACAACATAATTGTTTCGCAAATAGTCCGCAGCGAAGAGTTATGTTGAAGAGAATTTTAATAAACGTGTCTTTGTGAAATCCCAAATAATGAAATATAAAATCCACTCGACTTAAAAACTTTTTCATAATATAAATATTTCATTAATTTCACGAGTCTAAAGTTGTTTTTTAGTTTTATTTAGAAATTAGAAAAGAGTACCTCATCATTGGATATTTTGAGCTAATTAGATCGCTTCTCACCGGTATCTATATAGTAATTTATCTGTTTAAAGTTATTCGTACCACCAACCGGGGAAAATAAGGGATCAATGAAAGAAAGCCACCCCCAGCCTTCTTTAGTTAGCTTTATAAGGCTAGCTAACGAAAATATCACGACCTAACCTAACCAATCGTTAGGTCAACTGTACGCTCTTGTCGATTGGTTAGGTTAGGTCGTTATATTTTCGTTAGTTAGCCTTATAGAGCTAACTAAAGAAGGCTGGGGGTGGCTTTCTTTCATTGATCCAAAATAAGTCCCCATTCAAAAGGGGAAGAAGTTTAGATGGGTTTCCCCTTTCCAATGAACAATGACCATTGTTTTTTTTCATATATAAAACTTCTCTCAATATTAGCTATCATTTAGGACTAACTAAAATAATTACGTCATAAAACGGTATTATCATGTAATTACATCCTCGTCCGGGGCTATAAAAGAATTTCACCCTTCCCAAAATGCGTTCTCCGGCTCGAACCCATCCAAAGACTATCCCAAGCCTGTTCCAGAAATGAGAAAAGGTGCAGTGACGAGTGACTTAAAATCTTTCGTCAACGGTTTTACGCTTAGAAAGAGTAAAACCATTGACGAAAGATTTTGAGTTTGCTTTGGCGTTCAAATATTCGTCTACCGTGAAAAGTAAATTGGTTAGGAATAACGGTGCAAAACAGGAACAAGCCTGTCTCTACAGCATTCCCTGTAAAAGTTGTGATTTAGTATACGTAGGAGAAACTGGAAGAAATATTGAAACCTGTATTAAAGAAAACACAAATATGCCTTCAGAAGTTGCAATACTAATAATGCCATTTTTTATCACGCCAGCCAAAATAATCATGCTTAGTTTGGGAATCAAGTAAAGTACTTTATAAACGTAATAATTATGTCAAAAGAAAAATAATAGAATCTGTATGTATAGAACAAGTGGATAATGTTAATTTGTGCGAAGATACTTATAAGTTAGACCCTTTAATGAGATTCTTGGTCAAAAAATCCCTTACGGAGTCGGGGAAACGGGTTCTAACCTAGGTGTGAATTTTTTAAAGGTCTCTGGATTGTTTCCGTGCTCGATTTTAGTTCATTCGATTTTTTTTTTTTGGTAAAATGTAACTGGAATAATAAACGTAAATGTAAATGTAATAATGGAAATAATAAATGTGGAAATAAATATAAATGCGACAGATGTAATAATAAAGGTAATATTATAAATTTAATAATTAGTGTAAAGGTAATAATAATAAATGTTAAAAAAAATGTAAATGAAATAATAAATGCAGTAATAATGTTAAAATATTAGAATCTGTATGTATAGAACAAGGAGATAGTTTTAATTTGTGTGAATGTACTTATAAGCGGGACCCTGTTATAAAATACCCTTCCGGTGTCGGGAGAACGGGATCTAACCTAGGTGCGAATTTCTCAATGGTCTCTGGATTGTTTCCTTCACGCCTTTTTCATTCGTTTTTCGGTTTATAGGTTCTGTATAATAAACAACAATGTAATAACCAATGTAATAATAAATTTATAATTTCTGTAATAAATAATAATGCATTATTAAATGTAATAAATTTAATAATAAATGTAATAATTATGTAAAAAAATAATAGAATTTGTATATAGAACAAGGAGATAGTTTTAAATTTGTGCAAATGTACTTATAAGCGGGTCCCTTTAATGAAAATGCCCTTCCGGTGTCGGAAGAACAGGATCTAACCTAGGTGCGAATTTCTTAACGGTCCTTGGACTGTTTTCCCTCTTGTTTTGGTTCATTCGTTTTTCTGTATCCACCCGAGGAGGATGCCAGTGGGCATCGAAACTGTTGTGGAAATAAACTCTGTCTATTAGAGTGGGTTTTTATTTTCATATTTCTTCTGTAAAGTTGCACTTTTTACCGTTTGACCGACGCTTTTGGCAACGAAAGAACTGGGTATTTTTATCAAAGAAACACACTTTCCCACACTTAGAGCACTTTTTCATAAACAGTAGCAGTTTGTGACTCTGGTTAAATTTACACAAACCTCTGTAATTAGTTTAAGCTAGTTAAAAACACATTAATAATTTAAAGTGCTCTAACATGTTTGTTTTTCATTTCTCCAAAAAAACAAAGTTATTTCTGAAATCAGTGACCAAAACTACATTAGTATCCCGATTTTCATTAAAATTCGCTGCTAGCCCCCAAACGGAAAAGACCCATATATATATATATATATATATATATATACATACACACACACACACACACACTGTATATTGACGATTGGTTAGGTTAAGTCGTAATATTTTCGTTAGTTTTAACGTTTTATTTGATTAGGTATACGCGGACAAAGTTGGGGAAAGCAAACTACACTAGGATAATGTAGGGGAACGTAAACTACGCTAGGCACCACAGGGGACGTAAACTACGCTTGCTCCGTTAATTAACCGATTTAATTAGTTGGCAAATAATTTGGTTGACATGTAATAAAGTATTTCTTCTCTCTCTCTCTCTCCTCTCTCTCTCTCTCTCTCTCTCTCTCTCTCTCTCTCGTTTTCTTAATCTATCTATCTATCTATGTATCTACTTATCTATCTATCTATCTATCTATCTATCTATATATCTATGTATCTACCTACCTATCTATCTATCTATCTATATCTATGTATATACAGGGTGTACATAAAGTCAGGATCTATTTTTGTGAAGCACTTGGAAATTATATGGAATTCAATCCTAAAATGATAAAGTAGTAACATTTATTAAATAATTAAGAGTAGGATTCGACGTGACGCCCATCAGTATCCCTGCACAGCTCAAATCGTTCCGCAGCATTTCTAAACACATTCTGGAGCATTTGCGGGGTTATGTTATCTGCAGCAGTTCGTATACGTGTACGTAAGTTTTCAAGACTCGTAATCTTCGTCTGATAGACGTGCGATTTGATAAAGCCCCATGCAAAGAAATCTAAAGGGGTTAAATCTGGTGATCTCGCTGGCCAAGGTCTTTTGTTGCTTCCGCGTCCGATCCAGCGATTTGGAAAACGTCCATTTAGATAATCCTGAACAATTTTGGCATAGTGACAAGGAGCACCATCATGTTGGTAGACGACGGTACTAACAATCCTATCTCCGTTGTCTATCAACATGATGGTGCTCCTTGTCACTATGCCAAAATTGTTCAGGATTATCTAAATGGACGTTTTCCAAATCGCTGGATCGGACGCGGAAGCAACAAAAGACCTTGGCCAGCGAGATCACCAGATTTAACCCCTTTAGATTTCTTTGCATGGGGCTTTATCAAATCGCACGTCTATCAGACGAAGATTACGAGTCTTGAAAACTTACGTACACGTATACGAACTGCTGCAGATAACATAACCCCGCAAATGCTCCAGAATGTGTTCAGAAATGCTGCGGAACGATTTGAGCTGTGCAGGGATACTGATGGGCGTCACGTCGAATCCTACTCTTAATTATTTAATAAATGTTACCACTTTATCATTTTATGATTGAATTCCATATAATTTTCAAGTGCTTCACAAAAATAGATCCTGACTTTATGTACACCCGGTATATATATAAAAGATTACCTGTTTTTCGTATTCGTGAAATCGCATCTTGGGCGTGAGTAAATTCGGTGTCCATAATAAATATTCTGTATTCCGAAACACATTCGTCTTTTCTGTAAAAGTTTTTCTGAAAAAGAAAAATTCTCTCAAAAGTTTCTCTTTGGTTAGGTTGAGTTCTTTACTGAAAGCTACGATTGCCATTCAAAGCCTTTTTTTCCGTCGCGACCGTGATAAAAGATTTTTTGGTGTGTGTGTGTGTGTGTGTGTGTGTGTGTGGGGGAGGGGAGAGGGTTTTATATACCTTTATATAGACTTCTAAAATACACACACACACACATATATATATTATATATATATACAGTATATATATCAAAGAAAATCACCACGATCTTGGTTCTTTATTGGCATCCAGATTTTTCGAGATTTCACCAATTCCATCTTTAGTGTAAACTAATTTAAATATATATACACACACACACACAGTATATATACATATATATATATACACACTGTATATATAAAACCTTTAACCTTTGGTTAGCATCCGCCCGAATTGTTCATTCTGACGAAGGTCAAGCTTTTCATGCCACCTTAGACCTACAGTTTAAAGTGGAATCCGAACCACGCCACACCAGCAGCCCAGCGTCTTAACCATTAGGCCACCCAAAGTACCCATTTACCTACCAACCACTTTCTTTATTGTGTGGCAGGATGAATAGCTGGGTTTTGCTGCGCGCCGGCTGCCGTCACCGGGTCTCGAACCCGGGGTCGATGGATTAGTAGTCAGTGACGCTAACCACTACACCGTCGAGGGGCATCTATCTATCTATCTATCTATATATATATATATATATATATATTATTTAAAGTTGCAAATTCATGGTGACATACAAATAGGTTATACTGAAATTTCTATTTTATTCATCATTATTTAATGCAAGTGACTTATAATAATAATATTATGGTTTTATTCATAGATGCACATAGGTAGACTGGACGCGGCCTTATTTAACACATTCACCGCCCAAAGCCGAGAAATCTCGTCTTTTGACACAGATCAGTCAACCGACAAAAACGAGAAATCTCGTCTTAAACGTATTTGAACGTATACATTTTAAGTTTTATTTTGGTATATTTTGTTTAGTTTTAAATTTTTGGTGAGACTTTGTAGTTGGATAAAAACTTGCAAAAAATGCTGTCGATAGCTGGTTACCTTCTTCAAAAGTGCTGGCGGTGAATGTTTTAAATAGTTGTTCGGTGAGCTGTTTTTAATGTTACATCCGGACTGTAACAAGCCCACAAACCTCTCCGACACGCTACCTTCTACCAACTGTCAGAGTAAAAAATAAATGTATCGAAATAATGACGTCTTTATCAACATAATAATGATAGAAGGGACGAAAAAAGGAAAAAGAAGGGACGAAAGAAGGGAAAAGAAGGGACGAAAGAGGGGAAAAAGAAGAGACGAAAGAAGGGAAAAAAGAAGGGACGGAAGAAGAGAAATAAGGGGCGAAAGAAGGGAAAAGAAGGGACGAAAGAAAAGAAAAGATGGTACGAAAGAAGGGAAAAGAAGGGACGAAAGAAGGGAAAAGAAGAGACGAAAGAAGGGAAAAAAGAAGGGACGAAAGAAGAGACGAAAGGGGGGAAAAGAAGGAACGAAAGGAAGGAAAAGAAGGGACGAAAGAAGGGAAAAGAAGAGACGAAAGAAGGGAAAGAAGGGATGAAAGGAGAGAAAAGTAAGGACGAAAGAAGGGAAAAGAAGGGACGAAAGAGAGGAGAAGAAGAGACGAAAGAAGGGAAAAAAGAAGGGACGAAAGAGGGGAGAAGAAGAGACGAAAGAAGGGAAAAGAAGGGATGAAAGAAGGGAAAAGAACGGACGAAAGAAGGGAAAAGAAGGGACGAAAGAAGGGAAAAAAAGAGACGAAAGAATGGAAAAGAAGGGATGAAAGGAGAGAAAAGTTAGGACGAAAGAAGGGGAAAGAAGGGAAAAGAAGGGACGAAAGAAGGGAAAAGAAGAGACGAAAGAATGGAAAAGAAGAGACGAAAGAAGGGAAAAAAGAAGGGACGGAAGAAGAGAAAAGAAGGGACGAAAGAAGGGAAAAGAAGGGACGAAAGAAGGGAAAAGAAGGGACGAAAGAAGGGGAAAGAAGGGACGAAAGAAGGGGAAAAAGAAGGGACGAAAGAAGAGAAAAGAAGGGACGAAAGAAAGGAAAGCAAGGGACGAAAGAAGGGAAAGCAAGGTTCAAAAGAAGGGAAAAAACGGGACAAGAAAATACTGATCATGCCAAAATTGTCGGAACGATTTGTGGGTTTGTTACCGTCTGACCCCAGGGTTCGAGTCTCCACAGTTTACGTTTCAGTAGCGGGTCTACCCTAATAAATGCAAAAAACTTCACTTTTCTACGTGAAGGTTTATTAGAGCGGGTCTACCTTATTTAGCTATGTAGTTCTAGTAACCATAAACTCTGATGGTTTATTTTTTATGACATTACCTAACCAACCAATTCGAATTTTTATCTTCTGGAATCTGCAGTTTAATTTTAAAAAATATTTTATGATAATATTTGCCTTCGAATAAATATTTAAGAGTCGACAGCACCGAAATATCTATAAAAAACTTTAGCTACTTGCTAACACTGGTTCGAATTTTTACGCCCGCATAAACCGTGAACCTTGATTTTGGCTCTCTTTTTCCTCTATGTGAAGGGGGAAGGGGGAGGGTGTAAGCCCTTGGCCCTCCCTTCCTGCATAAAAAATAATCCTGAATTACTAGATTGTGCATAGAATTTATTATATGTCTGACAAAAATTTCAAATTAAGGAATAATTGGGTTGTCAATATTCGTTAATATTTTGTGGTTCCAAATTT
>JAJOZX010002467.1:45000-152500 GCA_023014485.1 Bathynomus jamesi | reverse complement strand
TATATATATCTATACACATATATATATGCAGAAAAATCACAGAATAACACGTGATCTTATTAATAAGCAAACAACCACAGGGAAAAAGGAAAAAGAAACACGAAATCCGAGCGCTTTCGTGATATATTCACATCTTCAGGGAAAAGAAAGAAATGGAGAGAATGTACCAAATAAATGAATTAAATACACAAGCGAAAAATTCCCAATCGGCAACTCAATTTAAAAACAATAAAACATTCTAAAGATTTTTTCTATAGGTAACTTAATCTAAAGGCTACTAAATTATTGAATATATAAGACCCATATAAATGAAATTAGACAATTAACATGTACAGAAAACAAAAATTATTATAACAGTCATTAGAAATAGTATTTAATTAGAGCAGCAGTTAAGTGGCAAGAATTAAGTGGCAAGAATATATATATATATATATATATATATATATATATAGAGAGAGAGAGAGAGAGAGAGAGAGAGAGAGAGAGAGAGAGGTGCTTCTCACTCAGAAATGACAACAACAATCACTCGCATACACTAAAGGACAATTCATTTTAAATGTTTAAATTCCTTTCATGTATAAAAACTCTTCAATATCTCTAAAACTTTTGATACATTATTGACACACATACACATACACACAAACACACACACACATACACACAAACACACACACACACACACACACACACACACACACACGCCATATATATATATGATGAATAAAACCACGAAGGAAAGGAAACACAAAAAGGTGCTCAAGCGCTTTCGTCTAATGACATCCTCAGGAACACTGAAGTACATAAAAGGTTACGGCCTATATATAGGTTACAGAAAGAAAAAAAAAATAAAAAATAAATAAATAACATACATACACACAAACATATATATATATATATAAAATACATATCTACACACATACATACATATATATAATATTATATATATATATATATATATATATATATATATATATATATATATATATATATTATATGCAATAAACGGAGAAGTAAAAATAAAAATTAAAAATTAAAAATTAGAGGATTAACAAAGAGGCACAGATTTGTAAGGAAAAATATCGATTTTAGCACAAGATCAAATGAATTATAAAAATACAAATTTATACTGGAAATCTGCCCGGGTTTTAACACTTTGCCTTTAGAGTCAAGTTTCGATATATATAAAAATAAAATGAAGATTAAAAGTTAATAAAGTAGCCTACAAGTTTACCAAAGATTTAGCGTCCTACCCTTTTTATCTAAATTTGTTTTGAAGGAATTCAAAACAACAGGATCGAGTTGAAAAAGACCTTTGCTTATGTTGAAGTTATTTGAAAGTTGGATAATGGCAGACTCAAGAATATTTCTATTAACAATGTTGCTAGAATGAAATAAAACTGAAGCATTATTCCAATCAATATATATATATATATATATATATATATATATAGATATATATATATATATGTACAGGGGTTAGACAAATAATATGAACACCTTGATAAATGGCGGTTTTTATTCTTAATATGGAGCTGGTCCTCCTTTAGCGGCAATAACAGCTGCAATGCGTCGGGGAATTGATTCATACAGCTTTTGGACAGTGGCTAGAGGAATCCTGAGCCATTCTTCGAGCAAACCCTGCTCCAGTTCCTCCAAAGACGCCGGCGGTGGGAATCGGCTTCTGACCTGCTGCTCCAACTGACACCACAGATGCTCGATAATGTTAAGATCCGGGGATTGTGGAGGCCAATCCAAGCGTTCTACTTCACTAACATGCTCTTCAAACCAGTTTTTAACGACCCCAGCGGTGTGGATTGGTGCATTCTCATCCTGGAAGACGGCGCCGCCATTGGGAAACAGCGTTTGGACCATGGGATGGACCTGGTTAACTCTACCATGCAGTACTACAGCTGGGCCAAGAGTATTCCACGATATTGCTGCCCAAACCATCACAGATCCGCCTCCATGCTTAACGGTTGGAGTCAGGCAGTCGGGGTCATAAGCATCTTTAGGCTGTCTCCAGACGTAAACTCGACCGGAACATGGAAATAGCGTAAAGGAGGATTCGTCGGAGTAGACTACATTCTTCCACCGGTCCATTGACCAATTCTTATGGTCATTACACCATTTTCTGCGCCGCTCAATGTTGATGTGCGAAAGGAAGGGTTTGGCAATTGCAGCGCTCCCATGGTATCCAGCTCCATGGAGCTCGCGACGTACAGTTCTGGTCGATACCGGGCTTGCAAGATGCTGGTTAAGCTCTGCAGTCACTTTTGGAGCTGTGGTCTTATGGTTCTTTGTCACAATGCGCTTTAGCACCCGGCGGTCTCGATCACACAGCTTCTTCTTGCGTCCACTATTGCATTTGTCGGTGCTTGTCTTTCCATGGTTTTGGTATGCAGACTTGACCATAGAGACAGTTCCTCTGGATACATTGAACATCTGAGCGGTTTTCGTCACCGATGCACCAGCCATCCGCGCTCCGACAATTTGCCCTCTTTGGAAGTCTGACAGGTCTTTCATAACTGCTAATTCATAATTCACTCAGATCTGTAAAAACAACGTGAGGGTTATAACATGACGTATACACTCTCTGTTACGCATTTAAATAGGTTTGCCAGTCATTTGACCGTTTACTTTGTGTCTGAGCAGTCCGTAAAGATAACCGGTGAAATCGGCGGGTGTTCATATTATTTTGTCTAACCCCTGTATATATATATAATTTTAAACATGTGACACTTTAAAAGGTTTGTACTTTTTTATTAACTGAAATAAGAACATGAAACTTTTGCTGTACCTTCTCTACACATGGAAAATTAGTCCCTTAGTGCAAAACATACTCTCCGTGATGTACCCTCAGTTCATTAACTGTTTGTACACGAACAACAAAATTTTGCAGTACTTTGGACAGAGTATCTGTTGAATTCCCAGAAATTTCTCGTTTAATTGACTTGTTCTAGACGTTTTGGCATGGATTTAATCAAGTTTTGACAAACTTCCACTGATATTTCCTTGCACCATACCTTTTTGATGGCCTCTTGTAATTTTTCGACTGAGCCAGTGTCGTGGCATTCAACCTTATTTTTTATTATTAGCCACAGATTTTCTATCGGATTGAGATCTGGACTATTACCAGGCCAATCCAAAATATCAAATTTATTGTCAGTAATCCATTTTGTCACTATTTTGGCCCTGTGACATGGTGCACCATCATGCATGTATGTTTTGTCCTTTGGATTGCCATTGCCATTGGAAGTTATCCTGTAGCATTGCTAAATACCGTGCACCATTCATAGTTGTGTTCTTCGGAAGAAAATATAAGTTTCCACGCCCATAGTAACCGAAACAACCCCAAACCATCACACTTGGAGGGTGTTTCATTGTCTTTAGGGTGTATTTAGGGTCCATCCTATTTGAGCCAATAGGCCGGCGAACCTTTTTTGGACAACTTCTGAATGTCAAAAATGTCGACTCATCGCTAAATAAAACCTTCTTCCAGTCATCAACAGTCCAATGAATGTATTTTTTACAAAATGCGACACGTTTTTTACGCATTTTTTCATTAATGAACGGTTTCTTAGCAGCATGGCGAGATGGTAATCCGAGTTCTTTTTGGAGCCGCTCCTGGATAGTTCGTTCAGAAACACCAGATAACAAATTATTCATATTAAATTTTATTTCTTTCGCAGTTATTGTTGGGTTTTTCAATACTAAACGTTTCATAAGTTTGTCTGTTCGCGAATTTGTTTTTCTCGGTCTGCCAGATCGTTTTTTAGGGACTGGCGTGGTTAGGCCACCATTGTTCTTAGCCCGTGAAACCCATAAATTAACGGTACTTTGGGATATGTTTAATTCCTTAGCTATCGGTCTCTGTGATTTCCCACATGCATGCAAAGCAACAAAAGCACCTCGACAATCACTCTTAAGTTGTTTTTTTAGCACACATTATATATAAATTTTATTTACACCACTTTCTGTAAAAAAAAAAAAAAATCAAGAAATTTACACAAAGTGAAATCTGACAAATTTGAGACACAGCCACCCGCAACGAAGGCTACCAGAACACTAATTTGAGAATGCGTTGGATAGCTCTCATATCAGCGAGCAACCTCAAAGTTACCAGATGTCGCTAGAACAAATAGAAAGTGAATTACGTGTCTCTGAATATCAAGGGAAAATATTGTATTTTCTTGAGTGATCGGATACTTTTCGCGGGCACTGTATTGTGTGGGGGTTCTTTTGAAACACTCTATCTTTTAAACAAACCCACGGATAAAAGTCACCAGGGGATTAGACCTAACGATGTTGATGGCCATAATATTTCTTTATCACAAACCGCGGGAAATCTGTTGGACAGGAAGGACTCATCCGTCGAAAGTGTGTCGTGTAAGTATCGTGAGCTGAGAGGACAAAACACACAGTAGAGTATGTTTTTGGAGTAGGGGATTTATCCCCCATGTGTTAAGAAGGCACAATAAAAATTTCATGCTTTTATTTCAGTTACTAAAAAAATACAAACCTTTTAAAATGTGAAATGTTTAAAAAAAATCACCTGATATATATATATATATATATATATATATACACAAAGTGTCTCAGAAGTCGCTCACCATAGGCTTTATTCAAATTTACGAGGTTTACGAGTCGAAATGGTTTATAAGTGATGTTTAATTACAATATACTGTATGTTCGATAATGTTCGAATAATAAAATTAATAGTATGTACAGTTAATCAAAAAGCTATCTTAAAATAATTAAATTGAATAAAGCTACCTACTTTAGCCAATGGTGCGCAACTTCTGAGACACCATTAGCTAATGTAGTTTTATTCAATTTAATTATTTTATGATAGCTTTTTGATTAACTGTACATACTATTAATTTTATTATTCGATCATTATCGAACATATATTGTAATTAAACATCACTTACTCGTCTCGTAAACCTCGTAAATCTGAATAAAGCCTATGGTGCGTGACTTCTGAGACACCATATATATCTATATATATAAATAAATTTTTTTTTTCCTTTTTTTTTCTTAATGGAATATATTAACAAATGTTGATATTTTTCGAAAGGTTTGCATGGATATTCTCTCCGATCTAACTAGTTCGATTTTATGCATTTATTTAAGCTACTTACTTTAAGTTATTTATTTATTTATTTATTTATTATTAATATTAACTATCTGTTTTATTTTTAATAAGAGCCCAGTAAAGCCTGAAATTGAAAGGCCAAATTAAATAAAATAAATAGTCCAGCTTCACAATTATTTATGTTATTGTAAATTGTAAAACCAATGTATTTATGTTATTATTAATTATTATTATTAACAAAGGTTAGTCAATATTCAATATCCCCTTTCGAAATTTCACGAAGAAATCGGATAAATGAATTGTTTCACTTAAAACACAAAAAAAAATTTTTTTTAAAAAACAAAAAATTAAAAAATTATTTTTCTTGATTTTAAATTTAATGATTAAAGGTTTGGTTGTTAAAACTATAGATGGATTCCGCGATTCGGAATCGGATTTAAGGCAAATATTTTACCCAAAATTATAAAGTGGGATTAAAGTGAATTTCTAGGATCGGAATTCGAAATGGAACTGAGGATTTTTTTCAGGTTAGAATCGAAACTAGAATCGATTCCTGTTGGAATTTCAGATAAAACGAAGAAACGGAACTATGCCATAAAGTTATATCGACTTTGAAGGATAACACTCGCATTACACCTTCTAAAGTGAGGTCAATGTCACCACGACAGGAGACAGAGAAGAGGAGAAATTTAAACGCAAAAAGAAGGTTGGGGGGGGGGGGAGGAAGAAGAAGGAGTAGAGGACGAGAAATGAGAGGGGAATAAACGAGGAAAGTTACCCTGACTCAATCAAGCGCGCGAGGGTTTGAAAAGCAAATTCCCCTTTGCAGTTGTGAGGCTCTGAACCTCGGGTTCCGCTAGCCCTAAAAGGAGACCAACAGGCCCCGTATAAAAGGTGACAAACAGAGATCAACGTCGTAAACTCCGAACCTTCTCGCTGGATGGAAGAGAAAAACTAAATCTAGCGAGGTTATATAAGTATTTTAAAAGAAAAACTAAAGATGAAATAACGTGTTATTTGGAGGGGTAAAAAAAAAAAAGAGTTGCATAACTCAACGAGTAGACCGATTTAGAGAGGGAAAGTTGTTTACGAACAATTTATAGATCATCAAGCGAGAATCGTAGAAATTTTGTGTAAAAACATATATATATAATTATATATATATTATATATATATATATATATATTATTATAGATATATGGGTGTCCTAATGATTACCCTGATTAAAGCATGCTATAACTTTTAAATAACACTCTTATTCAAACACAGTTTTAAATAATAAATAAACATACATAGTTTTTGGTACATAGTTAATGAACTTAATAAGCTTCCACATGTGCACCCCTAGTGGCAGTAAAATGTCTAAAGGGTAATTCACACTCACGCCACACATTTTCCAACATTTGTGGGTTAACTGTTGCAATTGCATCCGTAATGCGTTTTCTCGCAATATCCTGATATCTGGAACAACTGTTGCATAAACCAAATCTTTAACATGACCCCAGAGAAAGAATCCAGCGGGGTAATGTCTGGTGATCTTGGAGGCCATGGGATTGGCCCTCCCTGCCAATCCATCGATTTGGAAATGTTGCGTAAGAGTTTCACGAACACATGCGCCCAATGAGGGGGTGCCCCATCTTGTTGGAAGATGACAGTCGGCTGCCTGTCCTGCAGCTGGGGACGGCGAATTGGTGAGCATTCCAGGTACACAGTTGCGGAAACAGTGTTCTCAGTGTTTTCACCGTCCCATCGGAAACTGATGGTCTACCACTGCTCTTTCCCTTTTCCACGTTTCCAGTTTCCAAGAATTTTTCATCTACGACTTAATTAACTTCACATCAGGTGGATTCTTTCCATACTTTGTTCTGAACCTTCGCTGAACACTGACAGGAGATTTTGTTTCTGCAAGCCACACAACATTGTGCCTTCTCTGTCACAGACGCCATCTTAACTGAACATCTACAGCGCTCCTAGCGGCGAATGCGGTAGACGAAACACACCAGCACAGAACGCTATGCGTGTACGAGATCACCTGTAAAAAAAACGGATGTAAGATTCATCATTAAAACATGAGAGCATACTTTTTTCAGGGTAAACATTTATGGACACCCTGTATATATATATATTATATATATATATATATATATATATATATATACGTATATATATAGGGATGAATTTCACAGTTAAACACCGAAATGAATGAATGATGCAAACCCACAAGGAAAAAGAAAAAAATTATTCCAAGGTCTTTCGTGTATTCAGCAGTACATCTTGTCAGGGAATGATGAGGGAATGACGAGGTGTACCTCGTGTACCCATATATATATATATATATATATATATATATATGTATATATATATATATGGGGTTTTTCTTGTGGAATGCACTGGAACGGCGTTTCGGTACCTTTCATTTTGAACAGGCAATTTAATATTTCTTTTTAATTAAGATTTAACACCTTTTTTCCAAGTTACATTAAAAAAATTAAGATTCGAAAGGACGCTTTTTTTTTTTAATCAGGATGGTCACGGATTGGGATGAGGTAACAAATGGCAAAAGTTGTAGGAAATTTATAGCACAGTTCCAGAACCTTTCTTTCCAGAAAGGAAACAATATATATATATATATTATATATATATGCAAAGCAATCACAAAGCAACACGTGATCTTTTTTAATAAGCAAAGAACCACAGGAAAAAGGAAAAGGAAACACGAAGAGAGAGACAGAGAGAGAGAGAGAGAGAGAGAGTTACAAGTTACAAGGAAAAGAAGTACCTCAAAAGGCCTTGCGGCCTATACCGAGGAGGTACCAATGGCAACTGGTGCCACGGAAAATTTTCTACACACTCAAATAGTGTGCAAAATTTGGTCTAACCTTTTCTTGAACTGATCCACAGAGGAACTGTTCACAACTTCCGAAGGTAACCTGTTCCATGTGTCACAGATCTTATACGTAAAGTAATTCCCACACACACTAGTCCTAAACCGTTTCAAATCCAACTTCCAACCATTGTTGCGAGTTGGGTTATCATTTAAACTAAACATACTTCTAAAATCGACATCGTTGAACCCGCGTAAGAGCTTGAAAACCTCGATCAGTTGACCACGCAGCCTCCGAGTTTCAAGCGAAAACAAGTTGAGGGCGCGTAACCGTCGATTGTAGCCCATATGCCTAACGGAAGGGATTAACTTTGTGGCCCTCGCCTGCACTCGCTCCAGCCTCTCAATATCTTTCCTGAGGGTGGGCGACCAGAACTGCACAGCATACTCCAGGTGCGGCCGAACAAGGGAATTGTACAGTGAGAGCACAATCTCCTTGTTCCGAAACTGAAATTGCCTCCTGATATAACCCAATAGTTTCTGGCTTTCTTTTCCACCTCTACACACTGTTTCGTAAACTTAAGGTCGCTGCTAATTAGCACACCCAAGTCCTTTTCTAAATCAGTCACCTCGATATTACTACCCAACATCGAGTAGTCCGACTTGGGATTGGCGTAGCCAATGTGCATCACTTTGCATTTACCCAAGTTAAACGGCATTTGCCATTTTTCGGACCACTCTCCTATCCTACCTAGGTCCGCACGCAGTTCCTCGATCGCTTCGGGCGTCCCAACATTGGCCCCAAGCTTGGTGTCATCAGCGAATTTGGCGATCCGACTGACGATGCCACCGTCGATATCATTTATGTAAATGATAAACAACAGTGGCCCCAAACGGAACCCTGAGGAACCCCACTAGTGACCGAGGCCCAACCCGATCTAGCCCCTTTAATTCCACCCTCTGCCGCCTATTCCTCAGCCAGTTTTCAATCCACCTACCTATTTCCCCACCGATACCCAGCGCGCGCACTTTCGCCGTTAGCCGGCGGTGAGGTACCTTATCAAAGGCTTTCTGAAAGTCGAGATAAAGTATATCAATAGCCCTACTCTTATCGTACTCACTCAACATGACGTGGAAAAACTCGAGCAAGTTGGTGAGACACGACCTATGCCGTCTAAACCCATGTTGGGAGTCCCCAGCTTGTAGGAATCCAGATGGTCAACGATCCTATCAGCTATTATCCCTTCTAAGAATTTACCTACAACTGAAGTGAGACTAATGGGACGATAGTTCCCTGGACTTTCGTGATCCCCTTTCTTAAAGATAGGGGTCACGTTGGCTTCCCTCAAGTCACCAGGCACCTGGCCCATCTCCAACGATTTGTTGAAGACTGTAGCCAGGTGGGGAGCCACCTGGTCGCGCACTTCTCGCAACACTCTGGGGAGAAACTGGTCTGGCCCAGGAGCCTTAAACGCGCTCAGTTTGTCTATTCTATCGGCAACGACTGTCGCGGTACATCTAACACTATCCAGGCCAGCACCTTCGTGCCTCACGCCTGGCTCTGGGATGACGCGGGTATCCTCCCTGGTGAACACTCCCGCAAAGTACTCATTAAGCACATTAGCGATGTCCGCGTCGGAGGTCCGCAGAACGCCGCTTCCGTCCATTAACGGACCTATCATGCTTCTAATGGGCTTTCTACTATTAACATAACTGAAGAATTTCTTACGGTTCCCCTTGCAGAGGCTTGCCACCCGTAGTTCTTCGTTACGTTTCGCTAGCCTAACCTTCGCCTTCACTTCCCTACACAGGCGGACATACGCTTCAGTGTTCTCGTGGGAACGATTGGCCTTCGCCCTCCTATACGCTACTTTCCTATTTCGGATAGCCGAAGCGATGTCACGATTGAACCACTTAGACTGCGTTGAAGCAGGGGTGATAGGTTTTGAGGGTATGGCAGCAGACTGCAGCACCATAAACTCGTCCCGGAATGCACTCCACACTCCCTCAACATCGCCGCCAACCTCTAACCCCATCTCTCCTACGCTATCCCTGAGGCTAACAAAGTTCGCCCGCCGGAGATCGAGCTTACTGCCTCTCGAGTTAGTACGCTTCACCCGAGGGACGCACACACGGAACCTAATAAGACCGTGATCACTCCCGCCCAATGATTCGTCAACGGTGAGGCCAGTGACGAGGTTGTCTTCGGTCGTGAATACTAAGTCTAGAACGCTTTCGCCTCGTGTAGGCTCGTTGACCCACTGAGTGAGGAAGTTCTCATCAGCAAAGTCAACTAGCCTCCTCCCTTCAGCATCGGCAGTCCTGTTTTCCCACTTTATGCCGCGACAGTTGAAGTCTCCTAAAACTACACACACCCTATCCCCTAGCAGGCTACTGAGTTCGGTGTACAGGGCTGTATCCTCCACGAGGAGGAGATGCGGAGGTCTGTACACCAAGATTAACCTATAGTTCGTCCCTCCCACGTTCAGATCGACGCCAAGCAGCTCCCGTTCCGACCGGAACTGGCAGTCAACCGGACTCAACGTGTCTCTGACGTATATTAGTATATTAGAGAGAGTGAGAGAGAGAGAGAGAGAGAGAGAGAGAGAGTTACAAGGAGTTACAAGGAAAAGAAGTACCTCAAAAGGCCTTGCGGCCCATACCGAGGAGGTACCAATGGCAACGGGTGCCAGGGAAAATTTTGTAAAAGTTTATTTTTCTTTCAACTATCCTAGCAGTAGTAGAAAACTGGATAGAAAAGTAGAAGGCTCTCTCCCCACCCTCCGCTCCCTCCCTGCCAGAGGCAGGTACGGAAAAAGGTTGAAGAAAATACCTTGACCCTGGAAAAGTAGCCAGGAAATTTTACAGGAAAGTGGAGAATATATAATAGCTCTATATTTAGCTTGTTCACAGAGACACCGAGCAAGCGAACTCCTGCAGGGTTTTCTGAGGTTTTAATCTTAAACTATGAGTGTGTTCAGTACTTTGTCTAGCCTATTTTTAAAAAGATTTACACTTTGACTGGAAACAACTCTGAGGGAAGTTGGTTCCAGATATTAACTATTTTATAGGAAAGAAATTTCCGCAGACTGAGGTCCTAAATGTCTTTACACACTCAAATAGTGTGCAAGATTTTCGTCTACCTTTTCTTGAACTGATCCACAGAGGAACTGTTCACAACTTCCGAAGGTAACCTGTTCCATGTGTCACAGATCTTATACGTAAAGTAATTCCCACACACACTAGTCCTAAACCGTTTCAAATCCAACTTCCAACCATTGTTGCGAGTTGGGTTATCATTTAAACTAAACATACTTCGAAAATCGACATCGTTGAACCCGCGTAAGAGCTTGAAAACCTCGATCAGTTGACCGCGCAGCCTCCGAGTTTCAAGCGAAAACAAGTTCAGGGCGCGTAACCGTCGATTGTAGCCCATATGTCTAACGGAAGGAGAGAGAGAGAGAGAGAGAGAAGAGAGAGAGAGGAGAGAGAGAGAGAGAGATGAGAAAAGTGAACGAACGTCTTCGGTTTTTTTCATACTTTTTGATTTGATAATAAAAGTAAATGAGTAATAACAGATTTATTGAATGAATATATTTAGAATCGTGTTCCTTTCCCCTTTCCATTATATAAAGATGACACACGTTCTGGCATTCCATTGATAAACATTGCCATTTGTTTTTGAGAACAATCATCGTGATGTCTATTTACTTTTGTGAACCCTCCGTTTATATGTTACAGGGAATCTGTGTAACGAGGGATTTCATGAAATCCCTAAAATGTTCAGAGATTTCAATGATGTAAGGTTAAGTCGTGATATTTTTGTTAAACCTACGGGAAAATTATTGAATGCCCGGTTATGTTAATTGAATGCCTGGTTAGGTTAACTGCACGCCCTTGACGATTGGTTAGGTTAAGTCGCGATATTTTCGTTAAAACTAACGAAAATATTACGACTTAACCTTATATGAAATCCTTGAACATTTTAGAGATGTCATGAAATCCCTAATTACATAGATTCCCTGTAACACACACACACACACACACACACACACACACACACTTTTGTTGCTTTTGTTACTTTTGTTGAGTTTGAACGACGATTCAGGATCGACCTGCGGTCGACCCCTCTGTAGCATCCCGCCTCATTTGCGGGACTTGGTGAAGGAGGGAATTGCTCTCTGATCTCCTCCTGCCCTCGTAGCCAGCCACGCATGGCTGGTCAGGGACTTTGCACAAGAATCTGCCCAGCTGGTTCTTGATGTTATTCAGGTCGGTGTGCTGGAGATTCCTCACTTCTTTTGGAAGGACATTGAAAAGCTTTGGGCCCCGTATTCTGAGGGTATTTTCCATCCTCGTTTTCATGGCTCCTTGTCCCACCACAGCTAGGACCGTACAAAATTTGCCTCTTCTCTCATTCCAGTTTGTTTCTATTTCATTTCTGAGGTTAGGGACAGAGTCCTCAAGTATTTTCCATATGTATATTATTGTGTACCGCTCGCGCCTTCTTTCAAGAGAGTAGAGTTCCAGGGATTGTAGTCGAGACCAGTAGTCTTCACCTTCCGTTTCCTCTATCTTAGACGTAAAAATCCTTTGTATAGCTTCAATGTTCGCAATGTCTCTTTTTCTGTGTGGGCTTGTGAGTACTGAGCAATACTCAATTATTGAACATTATAATATATATATTATATATATATATATATATATATATATATATAATAAAAGGAAGTGTGTGTGTGTGTGTTTCAGCCATAGGTCCAAAATGAAAGCAGTTACAAACATGAAACTTCACACACACACACACCACACACATATATATATCGAAACCTATGTTAATATTATGGATACCCGGTTAAGCTCATTGAATGCCCCGTTAGGTCAACTGTACGCCCTTGACGACTGGTTAGGTTCAGTCGTGATATTTTCGTTAAAACCAACCAATCGTCAAGGGCGTAAAATTAACCTAACAGGGCATTCAATTAATCTAATCGAGCATTCAGTTGACCTAACCGGGCATTCAATTAACCTAACCGGGCACATATATATATATATATATATATATATATATATATATATATATATATATATATATTAGTGGTGGACCCGATATCCGCATCCGCATCATTTTTAACATCCGTATCCGCATCCGCACTTCTGACTGCGGATGTTATGCGGATATTACCTCTAATAAATTATGCAATTTACAATTAAATTAGCTTATAAAGTAGCTTATAAGGCCCAGTCATGCACATTTCATGTAAAGTATTAATTAATGAACAAACAAATAAATAAACCTCAAAATCTAAATAGCTGGTAACACAGAAAATTGAATGAAACTTGTTTCATTGAATTTTCTGTGGCTGAAACTCTTAAGAAAGTTATTATTTTTATCATAATGAAAACATTAATATTAATTTTAATTCTTATGCATTGTCTGCCATTATAGTAATATCACGAAATTTGAAAAATTGTCAAATATTCATAATTCTATATTATATTGATAGATTAACTAAATATCCGCATCCGCATCCGCAGATGTTGAAAAACTGACATCCGGTCCACCACTAATATATATATATATATATATATATATATATGGGCTACGTCGTATCCAATGTCGTAACACCGCTTCCCGTTGATTAGCGAAGTTAAGCGACAATGGGTCTGGGTAGTAATTGGATGGGAGACCGTCCACTGCGTCCAGACTATGCTGTTGTTGTTGTTGTTTAGCCGATTAGCCCACCCTGATCGAGCAAGCCGGCGGCACGCAGGTAACCGATCACCCTCTCCGGAGTGGACCAGAGGTTCAGCGCACCAGTGATGTTGTGTTCTGTTTTGTGTTGTGCTAGAGCGGTACAGTCTGTCATAATGTGTTCAATTGTTTGTGGTGTGTCCTGGCACAGGTGGCAGGTGTCGTCTGTGGAGTTGTCTAGTCTGTGTTTATATGTCCGTAAGTTGGGGTGATGTCCACATCGGAATCGTGCTAAGTTAACTCGATCCGATCTGCTCAGGCTGATCTCTAACCTGTTAATGGGTGGCGGCTTCGCACCAAGGACGGCATTCGGACCGAGTCGTGTCAGTGCTTTGTGGGTTAGGTGTGTGTGTACGTATTTTCTGTACTGTGTGATGTCTGTGGGGCGTGGTATGGAATGGAGTATTTGGTTATAATGTCTCTCTGGTGTTACCTTAATGGTGCGAGGTGTCGGTGCATGATTGTACATGTAGTGGCAAGGGTGTTATAATGTAATAATGTTATAATGTTTCAGACCAACAAAGACCCTAGGATCCACTCATGGCTGGTCTACCTAACTGTGTTAATTGTGTATTGTGCATGTCCTCCGTGGTGGCGGAGGGGACCTACAATTTTACGTGGGTTCCGAACCACAAGGCCTTAATTTTACTACTTTAAACTATACCTAATCTATCAACATGTGCGTTTTAATCGATTTTTAAACATGTTTATAGACGTGCTACTAATTACTTCTACCGGCAAACTATTCCAGCTATTTACTATTCTATGCGTAAAAGAGTTTTTGGCAACTGCTGTCTCGAACCTTCTACTTGTCAACTTACACCCGTTATTTCTAGTCCTATTATATTGAGATATTTCGAAAAAGCTATCTCTATCTACGTTATCGAACCCATTCATAATTTTGAAAACCTGGATTAGATCACCCCTTAGCCTCCTAGTCTCGAGTGTAGTCAATTTTAACTCCTTAAGCCTATCCTCGTATGACTTTGACCAAAGCGAAGGAATCATCTTAGTTTCGTGTCATCCGCAAACTTTGAAAATGTACTGACTAGGCCGACATCTAAATCGTTAATATATATATAAGATAAAGCAAGGGGCCCAATACAGAACCATGAGGAACGCCACTCGCTACATTAGCCCAACACGACTCCGCTCCATCAACGACCACCCTCTGTTTCCTACCTCGCAACCACTCTTCTATCCAATTTATTACTACACCCCTGATTCCATGAGCCTTAGTTTTTTCAATGAGTCTTTTGTGCGGTACGGTGTCAAACGCTTTTTGAAAATCTAAATACACTACATCAACCGCCCGATGACTATCGTAAACGTCAACCACGCTTTGAAAAAATTCTAAAAGATTAGTTAAGTAAGATTTGTTTCGCCTAAAACCGAGCTGCGTATTTCTAACTAAGTTATGCAATTCTAAGTGTTCGACTATACGATCCTTAATTATTGATTCCAGTAGCTTAACCTAGAACAGACGTTAAACTGATTGGCCTATAATTTCCCGCCGCACCTTTATCGCCTTTCTTAAAGATAGGTGTTACGTTTGCTAACTTGAAATTATCTGGTACGCACCCCTCAGAAAGTGACGCATTAAAAATCTTTGTGTTGTGAGTTAGTTGTCGCTGCTGCCATGAATTGTGTTCCCCTCATGTCTAAATGTTCCCTAACTTTCAGTATTTTTCTTTCCGTGTGTAGGTGTTCTATTGGTGTTTGAGTGCATCCTGTAATGATACGAAGTGCGTTGTTTTGTATTGTCTGTAAGGTGTTTATGTGTGTGTTTGAGATAATGGGTGCCCAGCATGGCCTAGCATAGTCCATAACTGAGCGAATATATTGTTTGTATATGAATGATGTTGTTTCCTGCTGGTGTCCAAAGTTTGTGCCTGTAAGTACCCTAAGCGTGTTAAGTCTTGACGTACACTTGTTTTTAATGTTCTGAATGTGGTTTGCAAAAGATAATGATGTGTTGCATGTGACCCCCAAGTATTTTGGTCCTGTGAGTGTGTGGAATGTTGGTATTGTTTTGTGTAAGCTGTGGAGTTATCTGGTGTTCTTTTATATTGCTTGTAAGCAAGGTGATGGTTGATTTTGTGGGCGCTACTTTGAGTCTATTGTGTGTGAGCCAGTCTTGTATACTGTTTATGTATGTTTCTAGGTTATTTGTAGCGGTGTCAATGTTGTTGTGGGTGGATGTTAGAGTGATGTTATCTGCATATGATGATAAAGTAAGCTTGTTATCTATGGGTGTTGGAATGTCATGCATGTATAAGTTGAAGAGTGTTGGTGAGAGAACAGAGCCTTGAGGGACCCCGTTCGGAAAAAGCGTGTTTTTGGATGACTTGCCATTAAATGTGACATGTGAGTATCTTCCTGAAAGATAGTATCTCAGCCATCTTTTAGTGTTATTGTGCATGTCTGTATTGAGTATTTTGTTTATGAGAGGGAAGCGTGGGATAGCATCAAATGCTTTACTAAAGTCTATTGTTGCTAATAGTGTACGTTGAGCTGGTCGTCTGGAGTTGATGCCATCGATGATGTGCTGCATGAGGTTAATGAGTAATGTCGTGGTTGAGTGGTGAGGTCTGAATCCATGTTGAGTAGGCGATAGTGGAATGTGTGGGTTGGTGATTTGTAAGATTAGTCTTTCTGTTACTTTGGAACGTGTGCATAGTAAAGTAATGGGTCTATGGGAAGCTGGTTCTGTTGGATTTTTGTTTGGTTTGAGTAGTGTAATAATTTTACCTTGTTTCCATAAGTCAGGAATAATACAGTGTTGGTATGAATATGTGCGATATTTGTGAGAGCTAGTATTCCCTGTGGGACCAAGTGTTTAAGGTGTATGTTAGATATGTTGTCTGGTCCAGTAGCCTTCGAATTCTTAATGTTTTTGATGATCTTGGTGGTCTGGTCTGTATTGAAGGGTGTAATGGTCGTGTCGAGTCTGTAGGTTTTCTTGTGTCTGGCTGTTTGTCTGTCTGCGTGTTTCTGGCTGTTTTCTCTGTTTAAGTGACTTATCTTTGGGTAGTGATTAACTAGAATGTTAGCTTGTTGTGTGTATGTTGGGATATTATTTTGGCTGCGACAGATAGCCGCGTGTGAGGTGTGAATGCCGCTGTTAGAGTGGGTAATGCTGTTTATAGTCTTGTATAGCCTAGATGTATCTGTGGAGTGGTTTAGTGTTGTTATGAATTCCCTGAATGTTTCTGTTTGTTTTTCTTTGAGTTTGTTGTTTATTTATGTGTTGAGCTGTTGTAGCTGCTGTTTTATGGCTTCTGTGTGTGGTGTTTGTGTGTTATGTTTGAGGTTGTTACGTTGCCTTATGAGGTGGGCTATTTCTCTAGTGTAATTTGGGTTGTATTTCCTAATGTTGCCCTTGTGTATGTATTTGTTTGCATTATTGATGAGCTGATTAAATGTCTTGAGTTGTATTGATGTTTATGATGGGTGTGATGTTTAATGTGGGGAATTGTTTCTCAGTGTATATTTTGAACTGTTCCCAATCAGCTTTCTTGTAATTTCTGTAAGTGTGCCTAAGGCTGTTGGGCCAGAGTGTAGAACGTGTTGTAATGATGATGGGCAGGTGGTCTGATGACAGTTGTTTTTCCAGGGTGTCCAAAAAAAATGTACTCACACTTTGAATGACAATAAATGCAGTGTTTATTGACATAGATACAAGTCTAATAGGTTAAATTAAAGAACATTACATTAAATTAAAGAAAATTAAATGAAATTAAAGAAAAGTTTAGTCTTTTCCCCCTAGTCTAGTCTACTCATTCCTGCGTGTTCGCAAATGTTCAAACTGATGACCACCATTTTCCAGACACAGCTGATAACGCGGACCAATGGATTCGATAACATTACGAATCATTTCATTTGGAATTGCGAGACATTGTCTTTCAATTTCCTCTTTCAACTCATCGACTGTCGCAGGTTTTGCGGCGTAAACCTTATCTTTCACATATCCCCATAAAAAAAGTCCATTGGTGTGAGGTCTGGTGAACGTGCAGGGAATTCAACGCAACCTCTGCGCCCAATCCATGTGTTCGGATGAGTTGCATCGAGATAGGCCCTTACATCACGATGGTAGTGGGGAGGTGCTCCATCTTGCTGGAAGTAACTCTCTTCGTCACCAAACATCTCTTCAATGCATGGACCGACGGATTCCTGCAGTAAGTTTAGGTAAACGGCACCAGTGACAGTTTGGTAAAAAAAATGGTCCTACGATGCCCAATGCTGATATCCCACACCACACTGTAACCCCTGGTAAGTTCAAATGTTGTTCCAAAGTAACATGCGGATTTTGAGGAGCCCAGTAGGTGCAATTATGTCGATTAATTGAGCCATTTAACTTAAAGGAGGCCTCATCGCTCCAGACAATTTTGTCTGGAAACGCTGTATCTTCCGCGCTTTTGTCCAGGTACCATTCACAAAATCCAACTCTCCGGTCAGGATCATCTTCATTGAGAGCGTGGATTAATGTTGGAATGTAACTTTTCCAATGGACTCGTTTCAAAATGCGATGAACGCTCGATTTTGGGATTCCTATCTCACGAGCCGATTGTCGTATGGATTTCTTTAGGGATCGGAGGAGGGTTTCCAGCAGTTGTTCTTCTCTTGCGGTCCTGGTGGATGTCCGTGGTCTTCCAGAACGTTGCTTGTGGACGTCCTGAACAGTTCCATCTGCTTCAAACTTATCTCTGATACGAGCAATGGTGCGTCGCGTTGGTGGATCTCTGTGAAACTGTCTTCTAAATTGTCTTTGCACTTCCGTGACGTTTTCGTACTTCCAGTAGCACTTTATGACAAATTTTCTTTCTTCAAAAGTTAGTCGTACGTCTGCCATTATATTCACGTTAGTATGGCCTGAAACAAATAAAATTATATGAGTAAAGGGCTGTCTAAGAGTGAGTACATTTTTTTGGGACACCCTGTATATATATATATATATATATATATATATATATATCGAAACCTCCAGTAAAAATATTGAATTCCCGGTTTGATGTTTCTAGAAGTTTTCTTCTTGTAAAATATATACTGTATTTTTGTTTTTTTGTTTTTTTACTTTACAGTTCATGACTCAATTTCTAATATTTTTAAGTCAAGTTTAAAGAGGAAAATTAGCTAAATTCAGCTGCTTTTCATCTTGGTAAAAGCTCCTTTCAGATACAGCGGGGCATAAATTTTAATACATTTAATGACGGGGGTGAAGGTAGTGGTATGCAATGAGTCTCGCAAGGATGGTTTATATCAGAAATTTATACGTACACATGAAAAAAACAAGCGTAGCCCGTAAACTAAATTAAGAAAAGTGTTGGATTACAAATTAAATATTAAAATAAATGTTCTTATGGTATTATGTTTCTCGTACGGTACCATAAGTAACTTAAGTCTATTAGAGCTTGTATATAATATAATTATGCTAATGATGTATTCAGTTTTTCGATTCATTAATATTTTCTCGGTTAAATGATGGATGAATGGATCAACATTCGCCACTGTTGGAAAGGGTTCAGCGACACGCCACGAAACTAATACCGTCACTACGCAACAAGTCTTACGAAGATAGGATTAAAGAGTTAGACTTGCATTCACTCGAAACTAGGAGATTAAGGGGGAGCTTAGTGAAGTTTTCAAAATCGTTAATAAAATCGATAACGTAAATTTTGACAAATTGTTCATTTTCGATAATAGCAATACTCGTAATAACGGATTTAAATTACGTGGCAGGCGTTTCATTACGAATATCGCTGAAAACCTTTTTACGTTTAAAGTAATTGATAAATGGAATAATCTTGCCGCGTCCGTCGTGAACTCTACCAGCGTTAATATGTTTAAAAACCGTTTAGATAGGCATTATAAAAATATTAACGTCGTTTAAAATAAAACAATTAGCAACAGGAGCTCTAGTGGGTAATGGTCGAGGTTTGAGTATGTTGACGATTAATGCCAGTTTGTGACATGCCAGCGTGTGATATGCCAGCAATAAAATTATATTAAAAAAAATTAGACTAACATGAACTTAGATGTAGCTCGTAGCGTAAACTAACCCACTTTTTGTTATACTCTTCATACTTTTTTTTTATCCTCTCTTTACTTGCATGTCTGTATTGCATGGTATGACAGTGTTTGAGTTAAGACTGTGTTTGCATGGTTTGTAAGGGTTCTTATCTTACTTCTTTTCATCTTTCACCCCTTTCCTATTCTCTTCGACTATTTTTCCGACTTGTCGGCAGTGGCCGGCGGATGATGATGGTGAGTCTTTCTTTCTCTTTTTCAGAATGAATGTTAACCCACGTGTGATAGGTTTTGCTACTTACTTAACCCCCTACTCTCTTCTTTCTCTCGGGCTAACCTTAGAGTGGATCTTAGGGTCTTTGTTAGTTTTAGCTTCACGACGACGGACTCTGTTGATAGAAAATTAAATCTTGGTGAAGTTTCGTAGTTGCACTCATGGCTGGTCTACCGAACTGTGTTCGTAATTGTGTATTGTGCATGTACTCCGTGGTGGCGGAGAGGACCTACAATTTTACGTGGGTTCCGAACCACAAAGCCTTAATTTTACTACCTTAAACTATACTCAATCTATCAACGTATGCGTCTAATCGATTTTTAAACATGTTTATAGATGTGCTACTAATTACTTCTACCGGCAAACTATTACAACTATTTACTATTCTATGCGTAAAAAAGGTTTTGGCAACTGCTGTCTCGAGCCTTCTACTTGTCAAATTACACCCGTTATTTCTAGTCCTATTAATTGAGATATTTCGAAAAAGCTATCTCCATCTACGTTATCGAACCCATTCATAATTTTAAAAAACTGGATTAGATGATCCCTTAGCCTCCTAGTCTCGAGTATAGTCAATTTTAACTCCTTAACCCTATCCTCGTACGACTTCGACCTAAGCGACGGAATCATCTTAGTTGCTCGTCTTTGAACTCTTTCGATTTTGTCTATATCTTTGCGCATATGCGGATTCCAAAATTGGATCGCGTACTCCAAATGGGGTCTAACTAATGATTTATAAAAATGAACAATAATATCGCGCGATTTGTACTCAAAATTCCGAGCTATAACCTAGCACTTTGTTCTCTTTATTGACCGCTGCTGTACCCTGTTTCACTACTTTTAAATCACCAGTGACTATAACTCCTAAATATTTTTCCTGGTCTACTGCTCTACGCTTTCTAACTCCTTCCCTGACATACTATACGCAAAATCACCGTTACGCGAACATATATGTAAAATTTTGCACTTATCAATGTTAAATCTCATTTGCCATGTGACTGACCAACCAACGATTTTATTCAGATCTTCCTCGATTTTACCTCTATCTTCGTCATTAAACGCCCTACCAACCAACTTCGTGTCATCCGCAAACTTTGAAACTGTACTGACTAGGCCGACATCTAAATCGTTAATATATATAAGAAAAAGCAAGGGGCCCAATACAGAACCCTGAGGAACGCCGCTTGCTACATTAGCTCAACACGACTCCGCCCCATGAACGACCACCCTCTGTTTCCTACCTCGCAACCACTCTTCTATCCAATTTATTACTACACCCATGATTCCATGAGCCTTAGTTTTTTCAATGAGTCTTTTGTGCGGTACGGTGTCAAACGCTTTTTGAAAATCTAAATACACTACATCAACCGCCCGATGACTATCGTAAACTTCAACCATGCTTTTTAAAAAATTCTAAAAGATTAGTTAAGCAAGATTTGTTTCGCCTAAAACCGTGCTGCGTATTTCTAACCAAGTTATGTAATTCTAAGTGTTCGACTATACGATCCCTAATTATTGATTCCAGTAGCTTACCTACAACAGACGTTAAACTGATTGACCTATAATTTCCCGCCGCACCTTTATCGCCTTTCTTAAAGATAGGTGTTACATTTGCTAGCTTGAAATTATCTGGTACGCACCCCTCAGAAATAGACGCATTAAAAACTTCGTTAGCGGCACAATAATGCTTTCTTTTAATTCTTTTAGTTGTATGGGATATATGGTATTCGGCCCCGGTGATTTACGCATTTTCATTTTATCAATATAGCGCATTACCTCCCTTTCACTAACCACGATATTATCCAAAATATTACCATTATCAAAAAGTATTATGTCTATGACCGTAGGGATATTCGTTACATCTTCTATACTAAAAACTGACGTACAAAATTCGTTTAGCAAGGTAGCCATTTCCTTGTTTTCAGAAACTAGATCTCCGTTAACATTTTTCAACGGCCCCAAGACACTTTTTACTGGATTTCTATTATTGACGTATTGAAAGAATCATTTGGGGTTTTCTTTACCGTCACGAGCTATGGAGATTTCAAATTCGCGCTTGGACCTTTTTATTATACTTTTCGCTTCACGCCTTAGAGATATGTAGTTGTTTCGTTACCACAAATTGTCTTTATCGCACTTACGTAGCCTATAAGCCCTATCTCTACTCTTTATAATGTCTCCTACTCTAGAAGTAAACCACAAGGGCTTGTTGTTTACTTTCGCACGCTTAATTTTGTACGGTACACATTCCTCATTTATAGTCCTAAATACTGTTTCAAACGATTCTCACATTAGTTTTGCGTTGGAGATCCCTATTACGTTTTGACGTGTGACAATTCATTTCTAGATTTACAAAAGTCTGCGTGCTGGAAGTTAGGAATTTTAGTCGAGTTAGCTGGTTTCGAGTGACTTACTGAGAGGACAAACTCTACAATATTGTGATCGCTATTGCTTAACGGTTCTATTACTTGAAGATCAGTGATTAGCCTATCATCCGTAGTTATTACTAAATCTAAAATACTGTCCAACCTCGTAGGTTCCCCAACTTTTTGAAATAAGATAGCTATCCTCGAGAAAATTAACTAAATGATTACCTTCCGCGTCTCCCTGCATTGTATCGTAATTCACGTTGGCGCAATTAAAGTCACCCATAACTAAAGCCTGCTCACTACCTATTATTCTCTTTAGTTCACGATATAACGCTTCGTCCGTATCAGCTGTTTGATTAGGGGGCCTATATATAACGGCAACAAGAAGTTTGAAATCGTTCAATTTAAGTTCTGCTATAGTCGAATCTATTAATTCTGGAATTGTGTGCTTTACTTCTATAACGTTCGCAATATTATCTTTGATATACAACATAACACCGCCTCCTCGCCTACCTATTCTGGTTTTAACAAAAAGTTGATAACCTCTAATTTGATACTCCCCTACAGAGTCAAGTGTTTCAGTGATAAGCCACGATTCATTTATCCCAATTAAATCACAGTCTTTACAAGCAATTAAAGAAAAAAATTTTTTATTTTATTTCGTAGGCTACGAGCATTTAAGGATAGAAACTTCAAATTGTTTGTAATTGCGATTGTAATTGCGTTTGTAATTGCGATTTGTAATATGTGTGTGTGTGTGTGTGTGTGTGTGTGTGTGTGTGTGTGTGTGTGTGTATTCTATTTTTGTTAATTTTAATGTTAATTTAACTCTTAAGTTTATATTTGGTGGTTTAAGAACTTTCTGAATACTTCAGTGCCTCAACGAAGAGAACTTTGTCAGAACAATTTCTTGGGTTCACAAAGCAAAAGATTAAACTTGAAGATTCTTCCTAAGCTTCAAGCATGAACACTAAGTTCGAAGCTATTAATTGCAACACACACACACACACACATATATATATATATATATATATATATATATACATATATATACCACACACACACACACACACACATATATATATTAACGTAAAGAACTACGCTTGTATAGGAGAATATTCCGCGCAAGATGAGGAGGGAGAACGAAACAAATGAAAAAATGAGGTAACCACCCAGGAATCGAACCCGGGATCTTCCGATTGCCGGTCAGATATGATAACCATTACACCATAGGCCTCACTCCATCAAATGCCGTAATTCTCCTACATACGCGCAGAAACCAATGCCCCAAGGGGGCACCTCCCGCATGCCGTACATTATATACATTTTAACTGCAAACACGCAGTATAATTAACGTAAAGAACGACGCTTGTATAGGAGAATATTCCGCGCAAGATGAGGTTATCATATGTGACCGGCAATCGGAAGATCCCGAGTTCAATTCCCGGTGGTTACCTCATTTTTTTCATTTGTTTCGTTCTCCCTCCTCATCTTGCGCGGAATATTCTCCTATACAAGCGTCGTTCTTTACGTTAATTATACTGCGTGTTTGCAGTTAAAATGTATATAATGTACGGCATGCGGGAGGTGCCCTCTTGGGGCATTGGTTTCTGCGCGTATGTAGGAGAATTACGGCATTTGATGGAGTGAGGCCCATGGTGTAATGGTTATCATATCTGACCGGCAATCGGAAGATCCCGGGTGGTTACTTCATTTTTTCATTTGTTTCGTTCTCCCTCCTCATCTTGCGCGGAATATTCCCCTATACAAGCGTCGTTCTTTACGTTAATTATACTGCGTGTTTGCAGGTAAAATATATATATATATATATATATATATATATATATATATATATAATATATATATATGAGGGGTCGCGCGTCTTAAGATACCTAAGCACCACCACAGGCGAAACGTGTTTTTGATGGATATCACTATTTTCACCCTTCCTCTATCGCGTGGTTTGGGTTATAATGACCTTACAACACTAGAAGTATGGTTGAAAACCTTATGAAGCGAACTACTTTTTTCACCTCTATCACCCAAAGTTCGGCATAATAAGAAAATAAAAAAAATAAAAAATATATATATATAAAATATAAAATATGAACATCTATTCCAAAAACTCATCAACATCTTCATTAGCATACTTAGAATTCTAATTTAGCCAAAAATGAACGTTCTAGCTCAATTAATAACAGAGATACTATTGCGAGAATATTGCTGAACTTTGGAGGCGATTTCCGGCGAATTTTAATTTTTTCGCCTAGGTACCCTAAGACGCGGGCCCCCTCATATACATACAGTATATATATAATAGATATATATATATATATATATATATACCGGGTGATTACAAATGATCTTCCCGATTTCAAACATTTATTATGAAAATACTAACAAAGCTACAGCGAAAAGCAAGATATACAAATAAAGAATATTTCAGGGAATTTTTATCTGTAATATTGTACACGTCAGAGATAGCCCTAAAATTAACGTGTTTTGTGCTCTCACCGCTGAGAAAGTGTACAGTCCATTCTTCTTTGCTGAACAAACAATTAACGGTATCATTTACCGCGATATGCTACAGCTGTGGCTGATGCTCCAGCTGAGGGAGGATAAACTTGATGTGTGGTTTTAGCAGGATGGTGCGCCACCCCATTTCCACAATGAGGTTACAACATTACTGAGTGAGAAATTGCCTGATCGTTGGATTGGGCGTGTGGGAGCCCATTCCATGGCCGGCTCGTTTGCCCGATCTAACTCCCTTTGATTTCTTCCCCTGCGGCTATGTCAAAAATGACATTTTTGTTCCAACAATGGCAACAACTTTGGAACATTTGAAGGAAAGGATACGCGAAGCTGTTAGAAAAGTTTAGTATGATATGCTACAAAATGTATGGAAGAAAACAGAATACCACTTTGCTGTCTGCAGATCCACAAAAGGAGCTCATATTGCACTTCAATAGCTTGTAAATAAAACTCTTTGAGTTTTTCTTTATTTGTATATCTTGCTTTTTTCGCTGTAGCTTTGTTAGTTTCTTCATAAAAAATGTTTAAAATCGGGAAGATCATTTGTAATCACCCGGTGTATATATATATATATATATATATATATATATATATATATATACACGATAAAAATAACCACGAAGAAAAAGAAAAACACGTGGTTATTTTCATTATAAACATTATTCACGTGTTACTTTCGTGAAATAATTATATATATATATATATATATATATATATATATATATAGATATATATATATATATATATATATATATATATCGGGTCCGCAAAAAAAAAGGAGCATGACGAAAATGTTTGCTGTACATTTATTTTTACACATAATGACAAATAACTATTTTAGGCAAATAAGCAACAAATAAACTAAGTTAGTAACAAATTTCATGTCAATACGTCAAAAATTAAAGAAAATATAAAAGTTTTACTACAACATGTCATATAATTTTACAATTTCCAAAGAAAACGAAATTATAAGACTATAAAAATTGTTCGATATGTTTGCCAGAAATGTTTACTGTACATTTATTTTTACACATAATGACAAATAATTTATTTTAGGCAAATAAGCAACAAATAAACTAAGTTAGTACCAAATTTCATGTCAATACGTCAAAATTAAAAAAAATCTAAAAGTTTTACTACAACATGTCATATAATTTTACAATTTCCAAAGAAAACGAAATTATAAGACTATAAAAATTGTTCGATATGTTTGCCAGAAACCTCTACAACCCTTCGTAATCGGGGCCTAAATTGATCTATAGCTTTATCTACTTGATCTTGGGTAATTTCTTCCCATTTTTGTACGATAACTTCTTTCAAATGTTCGACATTTCGGATCTTATGCTTGTACACTTTCTCAGCCAACATTTCCCATATTCCGTAGTCTACGGGATTCAAATCTGGACTATTAGGGGGCCAATCTTTTGGGTAAAGCAATTCAGGAACATTATTTTCTAAAAATTCAATAGTTGACTTAGCGGTATGCGCCCGAGCGCCATCCTGTTGGAATAAGAAGTAACCATTATTCGCCAATCGTCTCATTTCGGGCAGCATTTGTTCAACAAAGTTTCAGTGTAATAGCGGGCGTCTACTTTGATGTTTGGCTCTACGAAAAAAACAGATGTCTTGCCTAGTTTAGACACACCGACCCATACCATTACGCTGGCAGAAAAATGATTACGGGTAGCATAAAGTCTATCATCTGGTATTTCATTTTTACGATTAACTCTTGAATACACTCTGTCATTTTGGGAATTTCGCAGTGGTTCTACCGTAAACTTCTTTTCGTCAGTAAAAAAGCCGAGGTCTACTTTTTCGGGAGTGATATTTCTTAACACGCGTTCAGAACAAACAACTCTTTTCTGTTCGTTAATTTCAGTTAATTTCTGCCCGTGTATCCGTTTATAAGGTTTTAGTTCAAGGTCGTTTTTAATAATGTTTCTGACGCTACTTTCGGATATGCTCAACTCATTAGCAATTCTGGACGGTGTCACGTGAGTCCCTGGTCTGCCTTCTTGACTACAAATTCTTAGTTCCACATCTCTGATTTTTCTTCGGTTCGAACTGATCTTGGCCTCCCGCTTCCTTGTTTCCTTTCAGTACTTTCAGTTTCGTCGATTTTTCTTAACAGCTTGTCCAAACCTCCTTTCGACCATGGTTTATTCGGAAACTCTTGTAATAATTTTATTGCGCCATAATTTTTATCAAGTCCATAATGTTTTATTAATATTTTATCTTCTTTAGAAAAGGGCATATTATCATTTTTATTGATTAAAATTATTTAGGCATCTGAAAAAAATAATTTGTAATGAGAAAAACATCAAATTTTTACGCGGAAATTCACTTGTTTTAGTCATTGCACGTTTGTGGCCATAAAATCTTTATTTTATGACCGATTTTGATGAAATTTGTTTTATACAACTCTGGGCTCTTGTATCTTTAGCTAGATATATAACATTTAAGGGTCCGGCAAAATATGCGGGCGTGAGAGCAATTTTCGTCATGCTCCTTTTTTTTTGCGGACCCTATATATATATATATATATATATATATACTAAATGATAAACTGCAGAGTATCAATTGAGTCATACAGGAACTAATTGAGAATCATACAAAAAAGAAGAAGGCGACCCTATAGAGGCGACCCTATAAAGGTTAACTCAAAGTACTTCTATAATTTTGCAAAAAGGAAGTCGAAAAAACCATGCGACTATTGGACCTTTGAAAAACGAAGACAGTGCTTTATCTGATGAACTAACAGAAATATTCGAAATATTAAGAGCTCAGTACGAATCATCTTTCAGTATCAAAAACTGACAAACTGATATGCGATAGAAACGCGTTCTTTGAAGAAGAACTACAAGGGGAAAGTATAACGGACTTCGACTTTACGACAAATGATATTACACAAGCTATAGGGAAACTAAAGGCACACTCAGCGGCAGGACCGGACAAATGGAATGCCACACTGAACAAAATCTGCAATAATGCAATCGCTGAGCCCCTATATTGGATATGGAGACGATCACTAGACACGGGAGAAATATCGGGCATCCTGAAGAGCGCGAACATAGTCCCAGTTTGTAAAGGAGGAGATCGATCCGAAGCCAAAAACTATAGGCCAGTGTCGCTTACATCTCATCTCACTAAAATATTTGAAAGAATAGTTAGAGAGAAAATCTGACTTTTGAAAACCCAGAAAAAATTAAATGATAACCAACATGGGTTTCGGTCAGGCAGATCATGCCTATCGCAACTAGTGGAACACTACAACAACATTATTGATGCACTTGAAAACTATGCACTTGAAAACTATGCACTTGAAAACTTTGATGTAATATACACAGACTTTGCCAAAGCGTTCGACAAGTGTGACCATGGAATCATAATACATAAACTGAAATATATGGGAATAACAGGAAAAGTAGGGAAATGGATATATAATTTCCTTAGTGAGCGGCGGCAAGTCGTTACAGTACAAGGAATATCTTCATCAGAATCATAGGTCCTCACCTCAGTACCACAAAGAACAGTATTAGCTCCACTACTCTTCATAATCATGCTAACTGACATAGATGAGGCTGTTACCAGAGACAACACAGTAACATTCTTTGCCGATGACACAAAGATCAGTAGAAAAATAAGAAACCCAGAAGATATAGCATCTCTACAAACAGACATGAACAGAATCTACAAGTGGACGGAAGACAACAATATGAAGTTTAACACTGAGAAATTTCAGCTGTTACGGTACGGGAAAAGAGAAGACCTAAAATCCACGCAATATTATATCCAAATGGACAGGAAATTCAGAGAAATTCTAAAACAAAAGACTTAGGGGTTGTGATGACTGATGATGTGAAATTTGAAACACCAAATATGATAGCAGTAAACAGAGCAAAGAGAGTAACTGGGCAGATACTGAGAACCTTTAAACGAAGGGATAGGAATATAATGATTCATCTACTGAAAACACACTGATCATATCCAAATTGGAATACTGCTCGGTCCTAATATGCCCATATAAAAAAGAAGACATTAGACAGCTAGAAGGGATTCAGAGAAGATTCACAGCTAAGATCAAGGGGTGCAAAGAACTAAATTACTGGAAAAGGTTACGCGAATTAAACCTATATTCACTGGAAAGGAGAAGAGAGATACATTATTTACACTTGGAAAATAATGGAGAAACTAGTCCCTAATCTTACTCTGAACCCTGTAACTCCCCAAACAACGGTGGAAAGTAGAAAAGGAAGACTGTGTCGTGTTCCCAAATTAAAGGCTAGACAGGAAACATCCTTAACCCTGAAAGAAAATAGTTTTGTTGTGAGAGGACCAAAACTGTTTAATCAGCTGCCCAAAGACCTAAGGAACACGAGTGGTCTTGCAGTGGACATCTTCAAAAGAAGAGTAGACGCCTGGCTCAGAACAATCCCCAATGAACCGGGCGTACCTGGCTATGTGAGGTGGAGAGTACAATAAACGAACTCACTACTTCACCAGGCCAACTCGAGAGGAGGGGCGACAAGCTTGACCTTCGGGAAATGAGGACTCATCGCACGCAACATTTGAAAAGTTGAAAGGTATCTTTTACCGTTAAGTGGAGCAATGTACTATCCGAATGTTTTGGCTCCTCTTGCGGGGTGAGACAAGGCTCCTTGCTCTCTCCTATGCTGCTTAATGTGTATATTGACGGATTAATTGCTTCATTTAATGAAGCAACAGTGGGATGTTGTATAGATAACATAAGGATAAATAACTTAGTTTATGCCGATAATATGGTGTTAATATGTTCTTCTGTTAAATGTCTGGATCGGCTACTAAAAGTCTGCGAAGTGTATTCGCAGAAACATGATATTCTTTTTAATGTTACAAAAACTAAGATTATGCATTTTCATCCTAAAAGCTGTAATCACCCAGCTGATATTGGGCTTAAAATGAAAGGTGAAGTAATTGTGGAAGTACAAGAGTTTAAGTATTTGGGTCAAACTATCACCAGCTCCTTGAGTGATGACTCGGATATAAGAAAACAATCTCAAGCCTTTGTGCTGAAGCGAATATGACTATAAGGAACTTCCGGTTCTGTACAAGTGAAACTTAAGACACGCTCTTTCGTACTTTGTGCAGTAATATTACGGCCAGCAACTCTGGGTGAATTATAAAGAAGGTTATGTCAAAACCCTAAATTTGCTGCACAACAGGTTTTTTTGACTCTTACATAAATTACCCCGAGATGCTCAGCTTCGCAAATGTTTGCTACCCGCAAAGTCCCGAGCTTCCCGGAGGTAACAAGAAGTGTTCAATACAGTCTAATGCAAGAATTAAAAAAATCAACCAACCCGATTATCCAAGCTATCCATGAGTCCTGCCGTTTGTCCTCTAAGCTATGGAATTCTTGGTACGAAAACGTCTGTCTGTAGCTCCACTTAACCTCGACATTACTGTAGTATTTCTAATCAATTGTATATATTTCTATCCTTAGTATGTGAACTGTCATTATATTAATAATATTTATCATGTGGCCTATAGTCTGCAATAAACCTCTTCATTTCGTTTCATTTCATTTCATATATGATACACACCGACCGTACATGGAACAAGGAACTCTTCTGGGAAAATTAAATCCGCTATAGTCCGAATAAGTAATGGTAAATGACAAACACTATAGTTTTTCTTTTTCATGATGTTTGCCCAACGTAGGCAACGGGTCACTCGCAAAGAGGCCCAAAAAATATAGCTTCCCTCACCAGCTATCTGCAAAGCAGATAGAATCCAGCTTTGGAACAGGATCTAGGGTTTGGATTTAATTTTTCCGGACGAGTTCCTTGTTCCATGCACGGTCGGTGTGTATCTTAAAAAACCTCAGGGAACCATCCTGAGTTCAATCCCATATGTCTGTAACTCTCCTTATTTACATGTCTGTAACCTCTCTTCATTGCATGTCTGTAGTTTGCATGGTATGATAGTGTTTGAGTTAAGAATGTGTTGCATGGTTTGTAAGCGTTCTTATTTTACTTCTTTTCATCTTTCACCCCTTTCCGGCAGAGTGGGCTCTACCTCCGTATGGAGTAGAGGACCGTTCTGCAACCTTTCCTATTCTCTCTGACTATTTTTCTGACTTGTCGGCAGTGGCCGGCGGATGATGATGGTGAGTCTTTTTTCTCTTTTTCTGAATGAATGTTAACCCACGAGTGATAGGTGTTGCTACTTACTTAACCCCTTATTCTCTTCTCTTAACCCCCTACTCTTTCCTTTCTCTCGGGCTAACCTTAGAGTGGATCTTAGGGTCTTTGTTAGCCTTAGCTTCTGGAGATCTGTATATATATATATATATACACACACCCAGGTATAGCAACCATCCGTTTAGCTTACATTGGTATTCAAGATACATTAAACGCCAACCTCGACCAAACAAATGTTTACTATGAACCCTATATTCAGTTCTATTTCCAGATTTAAACAATTAAGTTGGAATCAATTTCAATTCCGATTTCGACCTGAAAAAAAATTTCGTTTTCAGTTTTAATTCCGATCAAAGAAATTTATTCCGATTCCATTTCCATTTTCAGATAAAACGCCTTAAATTCGGTTCAAATTCGCAGAATCCATTTAGAATTTTGATAACAAAATTCTTCATCATTGAAATTTATATTATATAAAAAAAAATTACAAGTTAGAATTCGTTTTCTTCGAAAATATTCAAGAAAGGAGTAACTTTTATACTAAATAAACCTAATTTTTTTTCAAATCCGAAGGAGTTCAGTAGTGGATATTATTCGTGATGAAATCTCTGAAGTCGGGGGTTCGGCTCCCAATGGTACTGATTTATAATAATCTAGGAGTTAGTTCAATGGCCTGAGCGGTGAGTGCCAGTTTGTGGGCCTCCCTCGTCACCCATTATTATTATTATCATCATCATGGCAAAGCACAAAAGTGGTTCTTCATTCACCTTCAACCTTTCATTAATTCAGTTTTCACGATATGAAATTGGTCGACACTCGACAAAATTCAATTTTTGCAGTCGACTCATGAAAACGTTTCGAAATACAAACATTTCAACCGACGGGACGGACTAAATTGTCGAGAAACACCGAAAATTTTTTCTCGAAACTTAAAACCTTGCAAGCTAAAATAACCAAATTTTACATAAACTAATCTGATATGACGTAATTTAAAGTCGGGGATGATGTGGTTAGTCCAGAACCGTTGATTCTAATACCACGCGACGCATGTTCGAGTCTCTTTGTCTCCCAATTTCCCACTTTATTGCATTTCTCATGTATTTCCATCTCATATGGATATATATATACACAAGACGACCGATTTTACGCAGGGATACGTTGGAGACTCCGCGTCGGTTTGGAAAGTGTAAAATTTTAACATTCTTATGGGAAAAAATAGATATGTTTCAAGACGACGAATTTTGTATATAAAATAATAAAAATAAAGCAAACCCAAATTTCTTCCTTTCTATCACAAGTACCTAACCTAACCTAACTTTAACCTAATCTAACCTAAACTAACCTAACTTAACCTAACCTAATGAAGACGAGGAATAACAACGCACTTTTATTAAACTAAATTGAACCGAAGAAGTCTGTGATTTTCATCTGGCAAGACTGAGACTCGATGTCTTTCAGATAAACTTCACGGGTTTTCTTCGCGTTAAAGAAAGCCTCTGATGCTCGTTCGAAATTGGAGTCACCGTCAGCAATTTTAAGGCTAAAGTTCATGAACTCTCCAAACTTCTTCATTGCTGACGAAGGGATCTCGGCTGGAGGCGTTGTTACGTCGTCGTCATCATGTCCCTCGGCTTCGGCAGCAGCTTCAGTCATCTGAATGGTTGCGCTATGAGCGAGGTTGAATTTCTGTACTTAGTGCCAAACCGTATACTGTATTTGAAATTTTACCATTTACAATAATTTTTCTCTGCGTGGAACCGGACCGCGTAGAATATCTGCGAAGAATCAGCCGCCTACTCCCTCTCTCTACTATATATATATATATATATATATATATATATATATATATATATATATATATATATATATATATGTGTGGTGTGTGTGTGTGTGTGTGTGTGTGTGTGTGATACAATCCACAATGAAAATTCAAAACGATTCTGAGGGCTTTCGTATATTACAAGACCTTTTCAAGGTAAGAGACGAAGGCCTTCGGAATAAAGTTCACGTGGAAATTGTAAATTATTCCTCATATACTGTGTATATATATATATATATATATTGCCTTTCAGTAAAGGGAGCCCAAAGAAAAAGGGCACAGTACTAAAAACTATTTTCTTAAAACAGACCACCATTGAGCGAGTGTAAAATCAATTGTATTGTTTTATTCGATCAGTCTCATGCGCTGTTTAAGACCTTCCTGTCGGCAGTTAAATATTTTGGCGGTTAAGGGTTCCTTTCTATTTTTTAATCTGTCATTAAAAAAAACTTACAAAATATATAAGCCCTCCCAGGAAGAAGTGGCTAAGCGACACAATAAAAACTCCAGGAAATGCTTTATAATTTGATGAACACAAATTAACGCTTAATCGTGTAAAATCTTTGGTTAATAATTTTGAAACATTTTCTCCATAAATACGGCAAAATTCCCCTTTCTTTGACCTCACCCTCTGCCAGTATTGTATTTCTTTCAGTTCATATCGATTTATGATCAGCCAAAGCCACATGCACCGACCCCATTACTCTCCCTTTGCAACTTTTGGCGAACTTCTGATGTAACAACTGCAAGTAGGTCTAATGACTTATAGCCGTAAAGGCAACCCGGAATATTTATTTTCGAGTAACTGAAATGACAGTTTATTATCGCAAAAAAAAAATAAAATTACATTTTCCAATTCAGGGGATTTTTATTTTATAGGAATAAAAGTACAAAAATTCGGTCAAAGTCTTGTTATAATATTGCTCAACACGATCTCCCAACAATGACAGTTATAGGTCTACTGATTTTGAGAGCTTAATCTGAAATTCACTTTATCTGCAGTCTACAAACCATGAATTTCAAGAACCGCGGATTTAATGGAACTTCACTAATATATATATAATATATAATATTATATATATATATATATATATTATATATATATATATCTATATATATATATATATATATATATATATAGATATAGGGGGCGCAAAAGTCGCGCATCATAGGAATTTTCAGTGTTGACTATAATATATTATTTTTTCTCTTTTAGGTAGGGGATAGCTGCGAAATCAACAACAGACGAGAGGGTGAACTTGGTTTTAATGTATGGAATACAAGGTACTACAATCAATCGCTACAGAACTTAAATTCTGTACCGATTGATCGATTCGTAGTACCTGGTATTCCATACATTAAAACGAATCTCACCCTCTCGTCTATTGTTAGTTTCGCAGCTATCCCCTACCTAAAGAAAAAAAGTAATATATTATAGTCAACACTGAAAATTCCTATGATGCGCGGCTTTTGGCCACCCTGTATATATATGTTTTTTAATACCCAAACGTCTCTTCTCACCGCAGTGAGGTCGCCTCAGGAACAGGCAGGAAGCACCTCAATCTCTCACATTCACTTCGTCAGCGACATGACAATAATTGCACCTGCCTCAGGTATATATATATATATATATATATATATTATTCAAGAAAGACCAAGGCGACGGCAAACATAGGCTTATTTGCACAGACGTTTCAAAATCATTCGTTCCGTTATCATTTTGAATATATTTAGTAATAATAATAATAATAATAATAATAATAATAATAATAATGATATCTTGGGAGGCAGAACTAAGCATTCAGCTCACTATTTATTTATTATACATTTATTATACAAATATTATACTGTACATTCAATTAAATTACAGTGATTAGAAATGTGGAAACAGTACTGTAAAATGCATAAAATAAAATGGTTACTGTTGAATTGAATTGAATTAAATAACCTTTATTAATAATAAAATAAATACAGTGGTTTTACGATTTACAATGACATAAATAATTGTGAAGCTGAACTATTTATTTTATTTTATTTGCCCTTTAAGCTTTAGCTTTACTGGGCTAGCTTTAGGCTTTACTGGGCTACCTTTAGGCTTTACTGCTACTTCAACGGAAGTTTGACGAACGTTTAAGGAGAGATTTAATTTATAACTATGTAAAGATTCAAGTATTTTAAAATAATTCTTTAAAAGTCAAGAGAGACGGAGAACATGGTTACGGTTACCGCGTGAACTCTAGTGATTAACTATGAAGGTAGGAGAGTAGTATGCTAATAGTATAGTAATAGCGTACTAATACTATACTAATAGTATACTAACTCAGGTCTAAGTGCTCATGCGTACGGATTTTGAATTGGCGATCGGTACAGCCAACATATTCACGTTGCAGTCAGAACATTAATGAGAATAAACAAAGCACGAGAATAGATTACGAGACATGGATTACCTATGTTTGAAAAATGACCCTATCGATCATTCACAAAATAAATTTGAAAATTATTTGGGAGTAAAGTTTGTGCAGTAGAAATTTAAATCTTTCTTTTTTGTTTTTGACATAACCAAGATAGAGTAATTTTACATATTTAATATCTTTCGGAACAGTTTGTACATTTAGTTTAGGCTTATAATAAATATTGTTAAGAAAATCTCTTATACGAGATTCGATAAAATTTTTAGGGTATAAATTATTACAAAAATAATTCAATAAATCTTAAATATAAGCTCTGAGGACTTAAACATTCAAGAAGTTTTATATGATCTATAAAATGTACCTTTGGTATAGTGTATATATATATATATAATATATATATATAGAGAGAGAGAGAGAGAGAGAGAGAGAGAGAGATGGAACATTTGCCCTTATAATACATGATACAAAGCTCTGCAACCATTTTTCAGATGTGAAACAGAAAATTTAAAAAAAAAAAACCTTTTACGGCCATTATCCTCAACTTTACATCTGAGGGGAATTGTTTGAGCTTTGAGGGGGAGTGTCACATCATATCTTGAAAAGAATTATTATTATTATTATTGTTATTATTATTATTGTTATTATTATTGATATTATTTTATGTTTTATTACAAGTGTGTAGGAAGTGTATAAGTGTATAGGAATAAATGTATAGTACATAGAGAGGGGTTGGTACTAGTTGTATATTTAAAATTAAGTCAATTTTTAAATAATTTTTTTCGAAACTATCCGTGAATGTTAAATGAAATATAATTGCAAAACTGTTTAAAAATACTACTTTTACTATATATAGTAAAGCTTTTCACTCCACCTTAGACCTGTAATTTAACGTGGCATCTGAACCATGCCCCACCAGCAGCCCAGCGTCTTAACCACTAGGCCACCCAGGGTACCCATTTATGTACCAACCACTTTCTTTTATTGTATGGAAAGATGAAGAACTAGGTTTTGCTGCGCACCGCCTGCCGTCACCGGGTCTCGATCCCGGGTCTGATGGATGCTTAGTCAGCAACGCTAACCACTATAACACCGAGTCTATATATTATATTATTATTATTATATTATTATTAAGGACTTGCAACGCCTTGTTATATCACAGAGGGGACCCACAAATTAACCTGAAATAGGAACACGACCCCCCCAAGAAGACCAGGAAGACCAAGAGGAAATACCTTAATAGCTGACATAGAAACGCACGAAGTCCTAGCCGGGTTTCGAACTCTCACCCATAAGATTTTTCAAACCGGGAAAATATTAGAACTAGCACTCGGTCTCACCGTTTCTTTTTAATTAATTGAAGTAAGACATGAGGTCAGGGACTCGATCCCAGTGTGGTGCTAGTAAATAATAATGCATGAATTAGCGCTATGAGCAGCGTTCGTCTGGCTTGAGAGGTGTGCCAGTTTGTGGCACTCCTGAATAATTTTATTATAATCATTAGTGTACCGCCTGGTATATTAGCGTTTGCTACGCAGTTGTTTTTACTCCTAATGGCACTCTTTCTTATTGCAGTTGCTCCTCGCTTAAACTTGGCACTGGGTGGGCCTCTGAAGTCAAGTGCCATTCGCGAAAGGATGGACGTGTTTTCAAATGTTCTATTCTCTCAAATCCTCCTGTTGGCACTATCAATGGCTCAGTAATGTAAGTATATAAGGATTTAAGTGGAGTCGTTTGCATTTTATTAGGTTCTGAAGTCCCTCAAAAAATATTGCATTTAGTCATCGTCCGATAAGAATTTATTTTATATTGATTCATCATTTGAAAGGGTATAATGATGCTAAAATAATGCTATTAAAATGCTAATGTAATGTCAAGTTATATTAAAAATGCTAATATAATGCTAAATAATGCTAAAAATTCTAATATAATGCTAAAAAAACGTGAATGTAACGCTACCAAAATCTGATATAATGCTAATATAATGCCAAAAATTCTAATATAATGCTAAAGAAACGTGAATGTAACGCTACCAAAATCTGATATAATGCTAATATAATGCCAACAATATTACTGTAATGCTAAAACTCATGCAGATCAATTTATTTTCTAGCATAGTTAAATGTAACCCATGTATCATAAAAACAATTTTTTTTAAAGTAAATAACGATATATAAAGGTTATATAACAGTTATATAACGGTTATATAACGTATATATAACGGATATACAACAGACATATGACGGATATATGACAGACATATAACGGATATATAACGGAAATATAACGAATATTAACGGATATATAACAGACATATAACGGGAAAATAACGGAAAATTTAACGGATATATACATATATATATATATATATATATATATATATATGAATAGAAACGACATAATATTAAGGAACGTTTCTGCACACGAGGAGGAGAGATAACGAAATAATGAAAAATAGATATATTATATATATATATTTAGCAGTTAAAATTATGGTTATTTGTCCCCAAGAAATAACTACACAACCATCAAAAGTGAGGAACCTTTTTTCAACGAAGATTAATGAGTAGTTTGAAATCGATTGACTTAAAAACTATTTTAATATACAGTATTCAAATATTTTAATTAATTAAATTTTATTATCAATTATTACCAATCTTATTATTAATTATTTTCATTTTAGTTTATTTCTTATTATTTAGTTTTTTTTTTATTTGTAATTTGTTTTTCTTAGTCATATTCTGTAACATTCAAAACAATAAATCACACATACACACACACACACACACACAACACACACACACATTTATTGTAAAGCTAAGGTTTTACAAGTAATATATATATATATATATATATATATATATATATATATTATATATATATATATATATATATATATATGCAGAATATATGCTTATATATACATATACACACACATGTACATACTCGTATATAAGCAAACAACCACAGGGAAAAGGAAAAGGAAACACGAAGTCCGAGCGCTTTCGTGATATATTCACATCTTCAAGAAGAAACAGAAAATAGACGGAGATTACAAAGTAAATGAGTTAAATACACAAGCAAAAAATAAAATAAAAAATTCCCAATCGGCAACTCAAATTAAAGACCATAAAACCCTCTAAAGATTTTTTCTATAGATAACATAATCTGTAGGCTGCTAAATTACTAAATATAAAAGAACTATATAGATGAAATTAGACAAAAAACCAGTACAGAGAATTCTCTGTACTGGTTTTTTGTCTAATTTCATCTATATAGTTCTTTTATATTTAGTAATTTAGCAGCCTACAGATTATGTTATCTATAGAAAAAATCTTTAGAGGGTTTTATGGTCTTTAATTTGAGTTGCCGATTGGGAATTTTTTTATTTTATTTTTTTGCTTGTGTATTTAACTCATTTACTTTGTAATCTCCGTCTATTTTCTGTTTCTCCTTGAAGATGTGAATATATCACGAAAGCGCTCGGACTTCGTGTTTCCTTTTCCTTTTCCCTGTGGTTGTTTGCTTATTAATAAGATCACGTGTTATTCTGTGATTTTAGTGCATACTCGTATATATATATATATATATATATTACTTGGAAACCTTAGCTTTATAATAAAGAGTGAAACCAGTCCAGTGAAATCATTAACCTTTTAAAACTACGAAGCGCTTTAGGCATAATCTCTGTTGTTCTGTTAAATTCTAAATAAATATTTAGTATATTATTGGAAAGTATGTTTATTTAACAATGTCCATAAATGACTTCTTTTCCTATCATTAAATAATAAATAAAAAATATACATATATATATATATATATATATATATATATATATATATATATAGTCATGCGGTTTGCTTCTACAAAGCTTCAATTTAATATTTAGGAGAAATCCAATGAAAAGGAGGAATGTAAATGCCATGAAAAGTCTTCTTTAATGCGCAACGTTTCGAGCAATACGCTCATCATCAGGCCTGATGATGAGCGTATTGCTCGAAACGTTGCGCATTAAAGAAGACTTTTCATGGCATTTACATTCCTCCTTGTCATTGGATTTCTCCTAAATATTATATATATATATATATATATACAGGGCGTCCCAAAAAAATGTATACACACTTTAAATACTTATAAAGGCAGTGTTTATTAAAATACATTTCATTTTCAAAATGTAATAGAATCTACAGACATTATTTAATTGTTTTGTCAACGCCTGTTTTTAAACTGACGTCCGTTCTGGTCCAGGCACTGCTGATAACGCGAAGCAATGGAATCGCAAACATCACGAAACATTTCGTTTGATATTTGTGTGCATTCTCGTTCAATGGCTGCTCTCAATTCAGCGACTGTTGCAGGTTTTATAGCGTAGACTTTGTCTTTTAAGTATCCCCATAAAAAAAGGTCTAGTGGTGTGAGGTCTGGTGAACGCGGAGGGTATTCTACGAAACCCCTTCGTCCAATCCACATCCACATCGTGCCAAGTACCACTCGCAATACTCCACTCTTCGGTCCGGATCATCTTCATTAATAGCATGGACTAATCTTGGAATGTAACTTTTCCATTGACAGCGCTTCAAAATGCGTTGGACAGACGATTCTGAAATTCCTACCTCACGACTCGCTTGCCGCACAGATTTTCTTGGACTTTGGTGATACGTTTCCAGTACTCTTTCTTGCTTTGTGGGGCTTGTCGATGTCCGTGGTCTTCCGGAACGCTTCTTGTGGACATTCTGAACAGTTCCATCGGCTTCAAACTTATCTCTAATTCGAGTGATGGTAAGTCGCGTTGATGGATCTGTTTGAAACTCCCTCCTAAACTGTCTTTGCACTTCAACTGCGTTTTCACACTTCCAGTAGCATTTTAGAATGAATTTCCTTTGTTCAAAGCTTAGTCTGACTGCTATTATTAATTCTAATGGGTTTAACTTGGAAAGAAAGAAACATCAATTGAGCTATCAGCTGTTAAAGTGTGTATACATTTTTTTGGGACGCCCTGTATATATATCGTAAGATACAGTATACATTTACACTTATATGCGTACTGTATATAAACTAATTTACACCCAAAAATCGGATCACCTGAAGATCAGGGCCCCCATGTACAGTATTCTTGTTTTTTGCTTTACAGTACCAAATATAATAATAAATTAAATTGAATGCCCGGTTAGGTCAACTGTACGCCCTTGACGATTGGTTAGGTTAAGTCGTGATATTTTCGTTAGTTTTAACGAAGATATCATTTGGTAATTGAGGCTGGGGGTCCTGATCATCAGGTGATCCCAAAAATCTATACATAATAGGTGTATTTACGTCAGAGTTACGAAATGAGAGACAATTAACCAATATTTTGAGTGTTCGCAAATAATTAACGAAAAATCGGAAAAGGTCACATTTAAAAAGAAAATTACATCGAAATGTTAATAACAAGTTAACTTCAATTAAATTTGAAGGTTCTTTAACGAGTGTAAAATAATTAATTAATTGGTCATTATAATGGGATTAAAATAGAAAGAAAAGTCTGTTTTTTTTCAGTTATTTAAAGTATTCTAAAGAGTAACACTTGTATTTTTAAAAGTTTTTACTATTTACTTTATCAAGTTTTGTTTACTATTGTACGTAACCTAACTTCACCTAACCTAACCTAACCTTCACCGCGGTGGTATTTTTGTTTTTTGAAGAGAGCTTCTCAAGCGGAATTTTTTAAAAATAAATAAATTTTTAAGGAATGTATATTATTATTATTATTATTATTAGTAGTAGTAGTAGTAGTAATAGTAGTAGTAGTAGTAGTAGCAGTAGCAGTAACAGTAATAGTGTAGGAATAGTAGTATAGCCCAATAAGCTATTTTGTCGTTAAATTATAAAACTAATTTTCTCTTTTTACTTCACTCAAACTTGGATAATTGCAGAACTCGCCCTTGGCTACGACACACACACACACACACACACACACACACACATATATATATATACAGCAATATCCCATTAAACGCTCAGGATGCCTTCCTGGAGAAAAGAGCTTTCAGCGAATTGCCTTTCTACGGGGTCATTATAACATATTTAAATTATATATTTAAGTTACATTTTTAAACTATATATATATTTAAAAAAATATATTAAAAAATATAAAAATATAGAATTAGACCAAGAGCTTAATAGCAAATCAGCTTTCAACGGGGTATTGCTGTATATATAATATATATACAGGGCGTCCCAAAAAAATGCATACACACTTTAACAGCTGATAGCTCAATTGATGTTTCTTTCTTTCCAAGTTAAAACCATTAGAATTAATAATGGCAGTCAGACTAAGCTTTGAACAAAGGAAATTCATTCTAAAATGCTACTGGAAGTGTGAAAACGCAGTTGAAGTGCAAAGACAGTTTAGGAGGGAGTTTCAAACAGATCCACCAACGCGACTTACCATCACTCGAATTAGAGATAAGTTTGAAGCCGATGGAACTGTTCAGAATGTCCACAAGAAGCGTTCCGGAAGACCACGGACATCGACAAGCCCCACAAAGCAAGAAAGAGTACTGGAAACGTATCACGAAAGTCCAAGAAATCTGTGCGGCAAGCGAGTCGTGAGGTAGGAATTTCAGATCGTCTGTCCAACGCATTTTGAAGCGCTGTCAATGGAAAAGTTACATTCCAAGATTAGTCCATGCTATTAATGAAGATGATCCGGACCGAAGAGTGGAGTATTGCGAGTGGTACTTGGCACGATGTGGATGTGGATTGGACGAAGGGGTTTCGTAGAATACCCTCCGCGTTCACCAGACCTCACACCACTAGACTTTTTTTATGGGGATACTTAAAAGACAAAGTCTACGCTATAAAACCTGCAACAGTCGCTGAATTGAGAGCAGCCATTGAACGAGAATGCACACAAATACCAAACGAAATGTTTCGTGATGTTTGCGATTCCATTGCTTCGCGTTATCAGCAGTGTCTGGACCAGAACGGACGTCAGTTTGAAAACAGGCATTGACAAAACAATTAAATAATGTCTGTAGATTCTATTACATTTTGAAAATGAAATGTATTTTAATAAACACTGCCTTTATAATTATTTAAAGTGTGTATACATTTTTTTGGGACGCCCTGATATATATATATATATATATACACAAAATTGTTATAAGACCAAAAGCTTAACCCTCTATGTATAAACTATTTCACACTCAAACTCAATAACTCGGTAACCTGTTTATAAAAAAATGCTAATCAAAGATTTGCTTAAATTGAGAAACTTTACAGAAATTTGAGTTCACCTGAAGATCAGGGCCCCCAGCCTCAATTACCAAGTGATATCTTCGTTAAAACTAACGAAAATATCACGACTTAACTTAACCAATCGTCAAGGGCGTACAGTTGACCTAACTGGTACTGTAAAGCAAAAAACAAGAATACATGGGAGCCCTGATCTTCAGGTGATCCGAAATTTGTACTGTACTTTAGTGTATTGTTAATACTGTACTGTTAATCTGATTTTATTTGCTTGAAAGCAAATGATATATAAAATATTGCACTGATTTCACTTAAAAATTATTAAATTTTGATGAAACTGATGATGTCTGATGTTTTCTACGGTAAATTTTCATCACGTGTTTATCTGACGTTCTCCTGTAAAAGCAAGAGAGAGTATGTAACGTTGGAGCTATCAGTGCTGCTGTTTGGCTGCTTAATGATGATTTCATTATCATTATTATCAATTATAATGATGATATTTGGCATGTTTAATTTCGTTCGTAACATTTAAAGTCATGTGACAGAAGGAATCTATATAGCTTTCCGTGGGATCCGAACCACTACCCCATCAAAGGATACCCAGAGAAGGATAATAATAATAATAATAATAATAATAATAAGCCAAGAGAGGAAGAAATTGGCACAGCGGTTATACCAAACGAAGGTGGTTCATTGCGCTAATTACTGGATTATTATTATTATTATTAATCAGTACTACCGGGAGTCGAACCCTCGATCTCAGTGTCTCTCTTCGCTCGTATGGAAACGGTTTACCCACGGAACCACGGGCGCTGACAAGAAGTATCGTTATTTCTGAAATCCGAAGTCTCTGAGTGGAGAGTAGAACCCAGAACCTTCAGACTAACAGCCAGGTGCATTTTGATATTATTAGACCACTGTGGCGGGCTGTATAATCATAAAAATTTCTAATTAAACAAAAATTCAAACTTCTTTTTTGTATTTACGAAACCGATAACGAGATTATATTTCTATCATAAATTTTGCAATATTTCAACATTCTCAAAAGGCGTCGTAAAGCCTTTCTAATAAAGTATATTTTATGTACTGTAGATCAAACCATTAGCATCTTCCCCAGAGGTACACGCATGCGAGTTTGAGTTGGGGAAGGAAGTAATAGAGAATATGCACTATTAGCGGGACTTTTAACGATTATCTCGTATTAATTAATTCCTTTGGAACTGCAAAACAAAAATTCAACATGAAAATATCAACCTCGTTAACGACATATGAGAACGCGGGGGAATCATCTTTTGTTATACCTGCTGATACACGGGTATTACGTTGCTGAGGTGATCTTATAAACAGGAAAAGTTCTCAGAAAAGAAAATTCTTTGTCACAGATTAAGAAAATTTCCACTCTTTTCGAATGATTTTAACCTTTGTTTATAACTTCATTAATTCCTTACAGGCGATACAGTCAATTACAGTAATTCTCACTACCTCTAAAAGTGATTTTAAATATGATGTTCTTGTAGCTATACCGACGAATTTGTAGATCTTTAAGTATTTTGTCGATATTCTATTGACATTCTGATAAAATAACTTAACCTAATTTAACCTCACTAAGCTTAACCCAACCCAAATTAATTTAATTATAAAAAATTGTTGAAAAATATAATACTGAGAAAATGTTAGGTTGGAATTTGTACATAGGGTTGACAAAAGTAAATATACACCTTTTTTTTCATAGTTTTTGATTTGATAATAAAAGTGAATAAATAATAACAAATTTATTGAATAAATGTATTTAGAATCGTGTGATTTCCTCTTTGCATTAGGCAAAGCTGACACGTTCTGGCAATCCAGTGATGAGCTTTGCCATTTGTTTTTGAGGACAATCATCGTGGTGTCTATTTGTTTTTGTGAACTTTCTGTATAGTTTCACCAATGATTTTTATTTTTGGAAGCTAACTATAACTATAATAAATATTTTTATAAATGAAATCATAGATAAAATAGCTTTTTTTTTTTGTTTGAAGAAGCACAACTTGATACTTATTGTCTATTTAATGAAAAGCACGTATGAAGTTTAGTTTAAAAAAGAAATCAAGTCGTTTCATATGTGTCTTCATCTCTTTAAAACGTTTTATCTATATTAACGTTTTATCTATATCTACATTTATCTACAGTATATCCTATACACCTTTTGATACCTTAAAATATATATATTTTTTTAAATTGGTATATATACTGTACCATTTAACAAGTATTTAATATTTCCTATGAAAAATTATAACTGACATAGATATGTTTCATAAAAATTCAGATACGTTTCATAAAAATTCAGATACGTTTCATAAAAATTCAGATACGTTTCATAAAAATTCAGATCCGTTTTATAAAAATTCAGTTACGTTTCATAAATATTCAAATACGTTTTATAAAAATTCAGTTACGTTTCATAAATATTCAAATACGTTTCATAGAAATTCAGATATGTTTCATAAAAATTCAGATACGTTTCATAAAAATTCACTCTTGGATCAATCTTATATAATATTCATTATATCATTAACTGACCCATTTTTATCTGCCCAAAATTAAATGTGGTGTTTTATGCTGATGACTTTTATTTTTATGGTCGGTGATTGTTCTCTAATGGAGGTAGTAAATAGAAAGAATAAGTTTTTAAGTACTTGATCCATCTGGCGTAATGCCAGTCATCAAATACCCGAATGTAGGGGAAAAACATGAGTGATAATATCTACTCCTTAGTCAATTAAATCCGGTGCTAATATAATTTTATTCATCTTTAATGTCGAAAAAGAAGTGATAATAGCCACTCCTGAACCAGTCTGATTTCACTTTCAGATTTTTGGGGTTGTAAACCTATTGACTGTGATGCATTAGAATATCAAGTATTTAAGGTTTTTTTTTAAGGTAGAAAGGAAGGGCCAAGGGCGGGCGCCCGCAAAAGTGCTCTATTTATCAGAAAGAGAGGGCCGAAATCAAGGTCTCCGAGGTTAACAATGCCTTTATTTATATATATATATATATATATATGTGTGTGTGTGTGTGTGTGTGTGTATGCATGTATGTATGTATGTAAATTTTTAAAAGATTGTGTAGTGTGTAAAATGCATGTACAATATGTGCAGTGAAGAGTAGAGGGAGAAGTGTGTGTTTGAGAGCATGCTGGACTGCTCACAGGGTAAATAAGACGCTGAAAAACATCAGCTAAGGAGGACAATGGCAGGAGAAACGGGAGTTCCAGCACTCCCTGTCTCCTGCCTAACCCCTTCCCCCGCCTGGAGTACTTCCCTGGTCGATTGGTGTCTACACTCTACTCCTATACAGGTATACAATACAATACAGTATGTTCACTAACTGTTTATATTTTAGATTTCATACAATAGTTGGTAAAATAATTTAAAAATTTTATGATTTAATACATTGTTTGAGTGCATTTGATTTTATTAAATTTAATAATAAGGGATAGTTGTTTGAGAGAACGAACATTTTAAATTAAAAAGCTTCACTCTATAAACTATAGAGTTATTTTGACCCAAATATTTTGTCAAAAAAAGCTATCGGACTCGTTTTAAATATTTCAGATTATGCGGATTGTTACATCACTTGAGTCATTTTGAAATGAGAGTGAGATGGAAAAAATGTCTCTCTATTTTGAAGATACCTAAGAGATGTAATAATTTTAACTACTTAATAGTCGGAGCTTATTTCACACCAATTTGGGTTAAAATAACTGAATAGTTTTTAGAGTATGGCTAAATCGGTGAGTCCAGTACCAAAGGGGAACGTAGTGAAGGAGATTTTGCTCTCTGTTTTGTTAAGAAATAAGCAATTGTCTTAATTGAAAATGTTTTTTGCCGAAAGCGCGGAAAAAGGAAATATGCAGTGGATATACTCATTACTTGCACAGAGGAAAATGCTTGGTTGTAAATACTGTAAATACTGTAAATATATTGTATGTAAAGTATACTGCAAATAAACTGTTTGTTTACTATGACATATCGAAATAGGTTAACGAAAGGTTTGGACTGTATCGATACTAACCGGGAACTTACTGACTCTCTTTTTGACCCTTAACCCTTGACTCTATATACCAAAAGGCTATACCAGAAAGAGAACCTATACGATCATGGTTAGGAATCCTTTAGTACTTGGGCTACTAGAGTTAAAAAAACTATTTAGGTAGTTCGACTCGAATGCTTTGGAAAACTTTTTGTTTATAGTGTATTTGCGAATCAACCAAAGCGGTTAAACCAACCATGCAGAGGGTTGGTAAAAATAAATAGAAACCACGATGATTGTCCTCAAGAACAAATGACAAAGCTCATCCATGGAATACCAGAACGTGTATCACCTTTACATAATAGAAAGGGGGACAGTAACACGATTCTAAATATATTGGTTCAACAAATCCGTTATTATTTATTCACTTTTATCATCAAATCAAAATCTACGAAAAAAAAAGGTGTCTATTTACTTTTGTCAACCCTCTGTACGATGATACCACTATAACCACTTTATAACAAACTTAAATGGTTGAATTAATTAGCTACTTGGATTGGTTAATAAGTAATTTGGTTGCTGCGTGTAATTCAACAGGATTTATTCTTCATAAATATATTTGACAGCCATTCCACGAAATAAAATCCTCATGAGGAACATTAAAATTTCAACACCAGGAAAGAGATAAAGCCGTTGGTCCTCGCTCTCAAGGCCGGAGGGGAAGTTGAACCATTATGTGGTTAAGTGCTCAATATTTTTTTGTTTTTAGACGTGGCCTGCAACGAGAAGCGAGGATAATGGGAAAAGTTTGGACAATGGTCTGAGTGCTTATTTTCAGAAGCCTTTACGACAATTAAGAAATTTCTTGCTATTTTTCAGAATAAAACTTTAAATTATTGTTCAATTACACACACAGACTTTTATATACAGGGTGCCCCAAAAGCCCTGTCCCTGTCCCATAATTTACAACATGATATTAGCCTTTAGGGCAGGACTTCTGGAACACACACACACACACACACACATTATATATATATATATATATACAGGCTGTTAAAAGAAACGCAATCCGAAAAGGAAAGAAAAGAATTAGATTACAATGATATATGCATTCTCCAATGGGTTGCGTTTCTTTTTGAACACCTTGTATAATGGAAAACTAAGCGTTTACTGAGAAAATTATTACTGAAGTGTTTCGAAACGAGAATGTTTGTATTTTAATTAAAAACAAAGAGCAAAAACCTTTTTAATTTTCTACATTAAAAAAGGAGAATGAAGTCATAAATAAGATTTTCAAAACAAGAATATTAAGAATGGTAAATTAATACATTTAATAAATATTTATGGAAGAATAAATAGAGAATAATTTCATAAGAGAATAAAGTTAATAGACTTTAATTTAGTCCTACTTTTTATAGGTTTTTTGTTTAATAATAATAATAATAATAATAATAATAATTAGTTTGTATCGTTTATTACCTTGATCAATATTGTACCGATTTTTTATAGGGCATTCATCTCCTGCCAATAAGATTATAATTATCATTATCATTATCGTTATTATCGTTAGCATTATTATTATTATCATCATCATCATCATCATTATCATTATTATCATTATAATTATCAGTATCATCATAAGATAAAAAATGTGTTGGCATTTGTAGGGAAATATTAAGTAAAAATATATCTGATGACCTTGGAAATTTAGTATAAAATCAATAAACATTAAGCAAAAATGAAAAAAAACACAGACACAGACACACACACACACACACACACACACACACACATGTGTGTGTGTGTGTATATATATATATATATACACACTCGTTTGGGTTCCGTGCGTCGGTCTCTCTTCACACGAAGGTCAAGCTGATGGCCCCGCCTCTAGTCTGGCTTGGTGGAGGAATGAGTTGCTCTCTGCGCTCTCCACCGCACATAACCAGGTACACTAGGCTCATCTGGTACCATCCTGAGCCAGGCATCTACTCTTCTCTGGAAGATTTCAACTTTGACCCCTGTAACGTTTCTGAGGTCCTTTCGAAGCTGGTTAAAAAGTCTTGGCCCCGTGACAATGAAGCTATTTTCCTTCAGTGTTGAGGAGGTCCCTTGTTGGGCCTTTAATTTGGGAATACTACGCATTCTGCCTTTCCTATTTTCCAGCGTTGTTTGGATGGTAATTGAGTTTAGTTTGAGGTTTGGTACCAGTTTTTCGATCATTTTCCATATGTAGATTATGGTATACCGCTCTCTTCTTCTTTCCAGGGAGTACAGATTTAGTTTACATAGTCTTTCCCAGTAGTTGAGTTCTTTGCAGCCATCAATCTTGGCTGTGAAATGTCTCTGCGTTTCTTCTAGTTTATTAATGTCTTCCTTTTTATATGGGAACGTCAAAACTGAGCAGTATTCAAGTTTTGGTATGATCACTGTTCTCAGCAGGGGAATCATTACTGCCTTGTCCCTCCTTTTGAACGTTCTTAGTACCTGTCCCGCGACTCTTTTTGCTTTATTTATTGCTATCTGATTTTCTGTTTCGAGTTTGGCATCATCTGTCATTATTACCCCCAAGTCGCCCGCTTTCGTGCTTCTCTGAATTTCCTGTCTATCTGGACCATAATATGCAGTCTGTTTAAATCCCTTATTTCTACCATATCTCAAGAGCTGAAATTTCTCGGTGTTAAAAGTCATATTTTTGTCTTCTGACCATATATATATATATATATATATATGATACACACAGACTGTGCATGGAACAAGGAACTCTTCTGGGATAATTAAATCCACTATAGTCCGAATAAGTAATGGTAAATGACAAATACCATAGTTTTTCTTTTTCATGATGCAAGCCCGACGTGGGCAACGGGTGTCTCGCAAAGAGGTCCCATAAATATAGCTTCCCTCACCAGCTATCTGCAAAGCAGACAGGATCCAGCTTTGGGACATGGATCTAGGGTTTAAAGCAGCCTAGCCCCACTACATTTAGAACCTCAATATAAGTAAAAGACTCGTTGCATTCACGTCGGATTGAATAAATCAAAGAAAAAGGGGTAACTATTATATTTTTAGCCAAAACCAAAACTTAAACCTCAACTGGCAGAATTGAGCGTCCACTTTTCAAGGCACATAACTTGTCCGTTTCATGATGGGAATGAACTCAGAATGGTTCCCTGAGTTTTTTATGATACACACAGACTGTGCATGGAACAAGGAACTCTTCTGGGATAATTAAATCCACTATAGTCCGAATAAGTAATGGTAAATGACAAATACCATAGTTTTTCTTTTCATGATGGGACCTCTTTGCGAGAGACCCGTTGCCCACGTCGGGCTTGCATCATGAAAAAGAAAAACTATGGTATTTGTCATTTACCATTACTTATTCGGACTATAGTGGATTTAATTATCCAGAAGAGTTCCTTGTTCCATGCACAGTCTGTGTGTATCATAAAAAAATCAGGGAACCATTCTGAGTTCATTCCCATCATGAAACGGACATGTTATGTGCCTTGAAAAGTGGACGCTCAATTCTGCCAGTTGAGGTTTAAGTTTTGGTTTTGGCTAAAAATATAATAGTTACCCCTTTTTCTTTGATTTATTCAATCCGACGTGAATGCAACGAGTCTTTTACTTATATTGAGGTTCTAAATGTAGTGGGGCTAGGCTGCTTTAAACCCTAGATCCATGTCCCAAAGCTGGATCCTGTCTGCTTTGCAGATATCTGGTGAGGGAAGCTATATTTATGGGACCTCTTTGCCAGACACCCGTTGCCCACGACGGGCTTGCATCATGAAAAAGAAAAACTATGGTATTTGTCATTTACCATTACTTATTCGGACTATAGTTGATTTAATTATCCCAGAAGAGTTCCTTGTTCCATGCCCAGTCTGTGTGTATCATAAAAAACTCAGGGAACCATTCTGAGTTCATTCCCATATATAATATATATATATATATATATATATATATATATTATATATATATATATATATATATATATATGTATATATATAATATATATATACATTTTAACTGCAAACAACACACAGTATAATTAATGTAAAGAACGACGCTTGTTCGTTCTTCCTCCTCATCTTGTGCGGAACGCTCTTCTACACAAGCGTCGTTCTTTACACACACACACACACACACATATATATATATATATATATTCAAAATTACTCAGCAGGATTCGAACCCAGCATCTTTTGAGTACAAGACGAGGGCTGCAACTACCACGCTACGACAAAGTTAAAGTTAATATAATCTTGCGCATATTTCAACACCGAAGGGAACACAATACGCTTTCGTGTTTAAAAGTGGTTTTCGTGTTAATCCCCTTCATTCGAACGAATGACAATAATTCATTCAAATTTCTGGTGGGATTAGCAATGGTCAGCCCTTTCTTCAAGAGGTGCTGGGTTCGAATACTGGCAAGGGTAATTTTGCATTATGCAAAATCATGCGTGTTCATGAGGGATATTTTTTCACACATATACTATGTATATACATTAGGATCTCGTATAACGATGGTAATTGGTTCCACCAAAACCATCGTAATACGAAATTATTGCTAAACGAATATAGGAAATACGTGTTAAAGGCTTAATCCGTTCCAAGACCATCGGAAGTTGACACTTTTCACCCAAATAACATACTTTATAATATTTAAACATTCCGTATTAATAAATAAACATATTAAGAACATTTTAAAGGCTTAATATCAATGCAAACATTGTTAAGTAATTAATAAATTGACAAATAAAATTCTTACCTTTGGCTGAAAAGATCTACAGATCTACAGAAGCTAAAGCTAACAAAGACCCTAAGGTCCACTCTAAGGTTAGCCTGAGAGAAAGGAAAGAGGAGGGGGTTAAAACAGGAGAATAAGGGGTTAAATAAGTAGCAAAACCTATCATTCTTTGGTTAAAATTCATTCAGAAAAAGAGAAAGAAAGACTCCCCATCATCATCCGCCGGCCACTGCCTGCTGACAAGTCGAAAAAATAGTGGAAGAGAACAGGAAAGGGGTGAAAGATGAAAAGAAGTAAAATAAGAACGCTTACAAACCACGCAAACACAGTCTTAACTCACTGTCATACCATGCAAACTACAGACATGCAAGTAATGAGAGGATAAGAAAGGAAAAAAAAATGTAGGTAAAGTAAAACAAAAAGTGGGTTAGTTTACGCTACGAGCTACATCTACGTTCGTGTTAGTCTATTTTTTTTTTAATAATAATTTTACTGGTGTCATCACACGCTGTCATGTCACAAGCTGGCATTATCGTCAACAGATTCATCCCCGCTCACCATCCCCAGAGCTCCTGTTGCTAATTGTTTTTTTTTATTTTAAACAACGTTAATATTTTTAAAATGCCTATCTAAACGGTTCTTAAACACATTAAGCTGGTAGAGTTAACGACGGGCGCGGGAAGATTATTCCATTTATTAATTACTTTAAACGTAAAGAACTTTTTAGCGATATTAGTAATGAAACGTGTGCCACGCACCTTAAATCCGTTATTACGAGTATTGCTATTATCGAAAGTGAAGTTTGTCAAAATTTACGTTATCGATGTTATTAACGATTTTGAAAACTTCAATAAGCTCCCCCCTTAATCTCCTAGTTTCGAGTGAATGCAAGTCTAACTCTTTAATCCAATCTTCATAATGCTTGTTGCGCAATGACGGAATTAGTTTCGTGGCACGACGCTGAACCCTTTCTAACCTATCAATATCCTCACGCAAATACGGGCACCAAAACTGAACGGCATATTCTAAATGAGGCCTGACTAGGGACTTATAAAGGGGCAATATAATATTCTTCGATTTAAACTCGAAATTACCCGCTATGAAGCCTAACATCCTATTAGCTTTTGCGTAAGACTCCAGGCACTGGTTCCTAAATTTTAGATCCTTAAATACGCGTACGCCTAAATCTACTTCCTCGTCAACGCTCGCTAACTCTCTACCATCCATCGTGTACGTGTAATTATTGTTACGAGAACCTATATGCAAAACTTTACATTTGTCTACGTTAAATTGCATCTGCCACTTATCCGTCCACTCCATAATCCTATTTACATCGTCTTGGAGCCTATTTCTATCGTCCTCATTAACAACCTTACCGCCTATTTTAGTATCGTCCGCGAATTTTGACACGTTATTAGACTATCCTACATCTATGTCGTTAATGTAAATTACGAATAGCAATGGGCCTAACACTGAACCCTGTGTGGACACCGCTACCTACATCCAACCACCCCGATTCACTACCATTAAGGGCCTGGCTTAAGGGGGTTGATGAAGAAGTTGAGGTGGGAAGGGAGAAACTTAATTCTTGGAAGGAGAGTCTCCTTCCATAAGAACGTCTGGAGGTTCAGCTGAGGTTGAGGTTGAAGCTACAGATGGTTCTTTTTCCAATCTTGGCCTCTTGGCTAAAATGTTGTCCAATGTTGTCTGTGTTGCAGCCTTTCTCCTGTTCATTAACAGCTTTTCGAAGTAGGACATGAGAGTGTCTTCATACTGGCAGTTCATAAGCTCTGTTGTCTCTATGGAAGGATGTCTGTCAGCCAATCTCTTCACCTGGTCCCGATGATAGAGAATTTCCTTGACCTCTACAGTTGTCATATGGTCATCCTGTTCTCTTTCCTCTTCCCCACTGTCATGGTCGATCATAGAGTCCAACTGTTGCAATGCTCATAAATGGGCGTCACTGACTGGCTTACGCACGCTCAGTTCACTTTCGAGCACTGTGATTGGTCGAAAATGACGCCAGCGTGGTATCGTACTGCCATCGTAATACAAAATTTCCATCGTTATATGAACACATGGGATCCAATGAGAGAGCCATCGTAATACAAAATCGCAATACGATCGCATCGTTATACGAGATCCTACTGTGCTCGGATATATATATATATATATATATATATATGATGAATAAAACCACGAAGGAAAGGAAACACAAAATGGTGCTCAAGCGCTTTCGTCTAATGACATCCTGAGGATGTCATTAGACGAAAGCGCTTGAGCACCATTTTGTGTTTCCTTTCCTTCGTGGTTTTATTCATCATAAATATTTTTCACGTGTTACTTTCGTGAAATAATTTTCATATATATATATATATATATATATACAGGGTGGGCCGTAAGTTTCCATACATAGGAAAAATAAACATTTTTTATGGACAACCATTTTTATTTATATAATATGCTCTACATGGTTGCCATTGTTTTGAAAACACATTTCAATACGTGTTCCCCACTGTTGATGAACACGCATTAGCACAGTTGACGTTATGCTTGTAATGGCGTTGGTGATACGTTCCTTTAGATGATTTATGTCTCGTATCTTTTCCTGATACACCATGGCCTTCAGTGCCCCAAAGATAGAAATCAAGGGGGGTGAGATCTGGGATCTGGGAGGCCACTCCACAGGACCACGCCGACCAATCCAAGCATCCGGAAACTGCTGATCCAAATACCGACGCACGTGAAGACCATAATGAGGTGGAGCTCCATCTTGCTGGAAGTAAACTGGGAAGTTACCTTCCTCGTTTAGCAGGGATGGGAAAATCTCTTCTTGCAACATGTTAAGATACCTTTCGGCATTAAGATTTCCACTGACAAAATTGGTCCAATAATTCTGTCACCCCATATCCCGGCCCACACCATCACTTTACCGGCACCTTGCATCTTCGTCGGACTCAGCCAGTTAGGGTTAGCATTACTCCAATAACGTATGTTTTGCCTATTAACCTCTCCATTGACGTAAAAATTTGCTTCATCAGTAAACAAGATCTTACGTCAAACGCATATTCTTAGGGTATCTGAAACATAAAAAAACGTTTAATTTTTCCTATGTATGGAAACTTACGGCCCACCCTGTATATATATATATATATATATATATTTATATATATACACACATATATGTTATAATGTTATAATATTATAATGTTTCAGACCAACAAAGACCCTAGGATCCACTCATGGATGTCTACCTAACTGTGTTCGTATATATATAATATATATATATTAGTGGTGGACCGGATGTCAGTTTTTCAACACCTGCGGATGCGGATGCGGATTTTTAATTTCAATATCCGCGGATGCGGATATTTAGTTAATCTATCAATATAATATAGAATTATGAATATATGACATAATTTTTTCTGCGACCAGTGCCGTGGTGAGGAAGGGACATATTTTAACAAGGAGATTCTGGACTGACAGAGAAGTGATGCTGAGGTGCCCGCTTTCGCCGCAACTCTTTAAAATCTTTATTGTAATGGTGATAGCGGTCGCGCTGGAGGGGTATGATGGAGGAGTAGAGGTGGCCGGATTGCGTATCACGAATCTGAGATACGCAGGTGATATCGTGCAACTGGCAGAATCACGTGATGACCAGAAGGCCTTGAGGAGAGTGAAAGAGAGCTGTACGAAATATAGGTTGAATATCAACCTCGGCAAAACAAAATGTATGAAGATTGGCAGAGTGGAAAAGAACATGGTTTTATACTTGACATCTAGTAGAATTCAACAGGTCCAAAAGTTTAAATACCTTGGTGTGCATGTCACCTATAAGATGGATTCAAGCAGGGATATTTCAGAGAGGCTATTGTTGGGCTGTAGGGCTCTTGGAAGGCTGTCAAGCGTCTGGAAGGATACCACAATATCGCGAGAACTAAAGATGCGGTTGCTCAATTCTGTGGTGCTGCCAACGGCGCTGTACGGAGCGGAATGCTGGATTTTGAAGAGAAGGGGTGAAAGGAAACTATTGGCTTTTGAGATGAGGTGTATGCGGAGAGCGAATAACATAAGATGGGCCCAGAGATTAACAAACGAAGGAGTAAGAAGGATAGCTGGAGCGAGAGGGAACATACTTGACAGGGTGCAAGACATACAGAGAAGATGGTTTGGCCACATCATGAGGATGGACGGAGAGAGGTGGCCAAATGCATTGTTGCACGGGAGGACCCATGGTGACAGACCGAGAGGAAGACCAAAGACATCGTGGTTCAAAGCATTCAGAGGAGCAAACGGCGAATTTAGCATGAGGGAGTTGTTTGATTTGGCTGGCGACCGACGGGAGTGGAGAAGATATCGACATGACAGATGGGACCCAACCTGCCGAGAGCCGGACGGGGTTTAATGAATGAAATGAATGAATGAATTACAATGCAATACCAACTCTTCAGTCAATCTCATGTGTATATATATATATATATATATATATATATATATATATATATATATGTGTGTGTGTGTGTGTGTGTGTACACACGCCTCGGTGGTGTAGTGGTTAAGGTCGCTGACTACGAGTCCATCGGCCACGGGATCCAGACCCGGTGATGGCAGGCGGCGCGCAGCAAAACCCAGCTAATCATCCTTCCACACAATAAAGAAATTGGTTGGTAGATAAATGGGTACCGTGGGTAGCCTAGTGGTTAAGACGCCGGGCTGCTGGTGGGGCGTGGTTCAGATTCCACGTTAAACTGTAGGTCTTAGGTGGAGTGAAAAGCTTGACCTTCGTCAGAATGAACAATTTGGGCATGAGGCAAACCAAAGGTGTAATATATATATTTTGGTTCCTATTATATGTACAGTTTGAAAGTAGTCCTTTTAGCTAATGAAAACCTTTAGAGAAAAAATTCAAACATTTAATTACATTTTTAAAATCTTAACTCCTTAATATTACTTTTTTTTTATGTATTACCATCTAAAACTCTTTTCAGGCAGATCAATTAATTAATTATTAATGATAATTAGAGTTTTACATGGAACTCTACATTTTAATCAGTCTATTTATTTATTTATTTGTCTTCATCTCCTTTTAATGCGATTACTTTGTGTGTGTGTATATATATATATACAAGGTGGTGCAAAAGTTAGGAGTCAAAGGGTCGACATTGCCTAAATTTATAATTTATGTAATAATGACCCACCCTTTCACTCCTGGCTTTTTCATAAATTTTATATTTTTAATAAAAAAAATTACAAATTATGAATTATAAATATTTTCACTAAAAAGTAATTTGTTTAAAAATTGTGGCGGGCATAGAACGGAAAAGATCCATTCTCTCTGGCTCCTTTGATTCTTGAGTTTTGCGTCACCCTGTATATATATATGTGTGTGTGTGTGCATATATATATATATATATATATGGGATGAATTTCACAATTAAACATGTGAAATGAATGAATGATGCAAACCCACAAGGAAAAAAAAAATTATTCCAAGGCCTTTCGTGTATTCAGTTCCCTGACGAGGTGTACTTCTGAATACACGAAATACCTTGGAATCATTTTTCTTTTTCCTTGTGGGTTTGCCTCATATATATATATATATATATATATATATATACACCTAACTTTAGAAAACTTTGCCCCTACTGAATGTGTTTGTATGAGAGAGAGAGAGAGAGAGAGAGAGAGAGAGAGAGAGAGAGAGAGAGAATTCTGTAACGTGTTTTTCTTCTCTTTTCGTAGAACAAAGAAGTAATTCACAACCCTACTGAAGGGGTTGTGGTGTCCAGCGATCATCTGGTACTTCAGAATATCTCCAGAAAATGGAGTGGAGAATTCGTCTGCAGGGCTTCCAACACGAAAGGAGCAGCCTCTTCAGCACCCCTATCGATAGTTGTCCAGTGTGAGTATTCTTTTCGTTTTATCCTTGCATTAGACGAGTCTAAATAATCTGCATTCAAATCTTTCCTAAAACGGACGTATTATTATTATTATTATGATATATAGAGTTGAAAAACACAATTGCCGTATAAAGGTAATAATATAAATTAAAACCACAAAAGGAAAAAATTTGAAATTTTCTAAAAAGATAAAAATCCTGGTAAGCTTTTGGAAGAGCACTCTCTTCTTCATTCAGCCGGAAATGTAGTCTACATTTTCCTCCTGAATGAAGAAGGGAGTGCTCTTCGAAAAGCTTCACGGGATTTTTAGCCTTTTATAAAATTGTTAATATACAGAGGGTTGACAAAAGTAAATAGACAGCATGATGATTGTCGTCGAGAACAAATGGCAAAGTTCATCAATGGAATGCCAGAACGTGTATCAGCTTTACATAATGAAAAGAGGAAAGCAACACTATTCCGAAATATATTGATTCAATAAATTAACTATTATTATTTATTGACAACTCAAAAACTATGGAAAAACCAAAGGTGTTTATATTTTTGTCAACCTCCTGTGTATGTGTATATATACAGTATATATATTTTTTTCTGTTTTTTTTCTTTTTTTTTTCATTATCACTTGACATATTGGTAAAAGTTTTTAGCCTTTCACTCTGAAGACACTTTCTTAACAGTGAATTCATTTAAGAGAATAAAACAAAATGAAACGTATAAAAAAAGGAGACCCTAAATTGCGTGGCATTGAAAAAAAATGACCTGTATTTGGAAATGGGAGGAGGGAGGGTGAAGGAGTTTCCTTGAATCTGGTCAGTATTAGCATTGTAGAATTCTCAACCGTGGCTTCTCAAGATGATTCACCAGTTATATAAGGTTAAATGGGCGGCAAATCGTATGCACTCATTCAGTCACGCGACCAATTATTCAATCAACCAATCAATAAGTCATTTAATCAGTTAGCAGAGTACAGATGACGGTGGGAATCGAACCTGAAACGTTTAACCCTTTAAGCCCTGAGTTTTTTGTAGGGTTAAGTTATGAATGCGTGTATTTGAAACGTTAGCAATTGGCATCTTCAGTCCTTAAAGGGTTAAGTTTCGACCGGTCCCGGAGGGCAACTGACTACATCAAAGGAATGTGCATTTGTACTCGTACAAATGTAAAATGGAGATTGAAAACAGGCTTCTATTGGGATACAAGTAACTCGTTTAGAAAATATAAAGCCTTTTGAATATTTGATAGAGAGAATTTTTTTTTTGTATAAAATATATTTAAAAAAAAATAAAGTTTGTTTTGGAGCTGCAAACGACAAACCATTTTGAAATATAATTATTGTATATTTATGCAAATGAATTCATACATGTGATTACTAAATAAAAATTCTCTCTCTCTCTCTTTATATATATAAAGAGAGAGAAAGAGAGAAAGAGAGAGAGAGAGAGAGAGAGAGAGAGAGAGAGAGAGAGAGTGTTACAAAGACAAGAGGAAACCTCAAAGACATTTCGGTCCACTCGGAGCGGTTCCTGTTATTAAACTGATTCATTTTTGTAACTATTCTAGCAGTAGAAGAAAACTGGATAGAAAAGCATAAGGCTCTCTCTCCATCCCCAGCTCCCTGCTAGCTAGAGGCGGGTACGGAAAAAGGTTGAAAAAATACTTTGACCCTGGAAAAGTAGCTAAGGAAATTTTACAGGAAAGAGAGAATACATAAGCTGCTCTAAAATTACGCTATGCACACATAGAGATCGTACACTAGATAGCACCGCTGTATAAACTAACCAATAATATACTTGTGCCGATTGCACATCAACCACACTTGGTATCGTCACCAAAACCTCGAACATATGGGTTTGAGTTTTATACAAAATATTTGTAGCTCTATTTATTGAGGTATCGGTCCAACAAAGACCCCATGGCCCACTTCAGTTAGCCCCAAAAGGATGTCTACATTCATGTACGAGCAAAGCCATCACGTCGGCAAAGTGATGAAATGCTTCTACAGGAAAGGGGTAGAAACAGGAATTAAGAAAAGAAATCAGATTTTACACACTATGCCTTCACCGTCACGTGCATCCAGCTACTCAAGAAGAAGAAGAGAAAAAAGACGCGACGGCACGGCAGAAACGCAACTCAACCTCACCTAATCCATGACATACATTTTTTAAAGATTTTTTTTTGTTCGTTATGAAATTATGTGTTTCTACAAAATATTTTTCTACTCTATTCTTAGACATATTCACAAGGCAGACAAATGTGTGAGCGTGTTTTCTGTAATTGGATGTCTGTCATGTGTATGTGTCTGCCAACTCTTTAAATGTCGCCGAGTTTCAACTTGGGTTTTCCGCTGTGAAAGGTGTTTATATAGTGATATATTGAGTCGTTCATACTTCGCGGTGTTGTGCCACCACGAGAGTAGAGAAAATCCCTTTCCGCGAGGAATATCAGTGGGAGGTTCCTGTATCTACCCCTATGTACTTATCCCTTATGGAGAATGAAAGTGTTTCGTGGATGATCACCCGTTGTTGTTACGGCGAATTAGGGAATCCCCCGCTTAGAGGTGTTTATTAGGGCGGATCGAAAATGAGGTTTTTAAATGTTTTTTCGAAATTCAAATATGGCTAGTGCGGAAAATATGTGGGTGCTATAGATAATGACTGTGCATAAATATTAGTCCTGCGAAATTATATCTTCAGGTGCCACAAAGCCGTCGAAAAAAGTGAAATATAATGATTTTCTTATATTCTGCATTAATACAATAACTGAAACTTACTTGTTATTATTATATATTAAGTGTTCCAATTACCAAAATAGTTACTGAATTACGCAGCTCTTAGTTTATTTAGATCAATGTTCTTTTGATTAATGATCTAAATAATCCAGAACTCACCACGAGGAGGTGGCTGCGTGTCGAGCTCCACCCATGCCCTCCCAACCACCCATCCTTGCGCATGTTTTTTTCTATTAACGTTTTATTTAAACTTTATATTCAGCTTTACTTTCGAATGATGGCATTTTTTTACGTGACTGAAGTGTTGATCTTATGAAGCCATCTCGCGCGTTCAATCAAATACTTTTCATGATGCTTCAGTCACTAATTTTACCATTCTTTCTACTACTTGTGTATGACAAGGGAATTTCTCGAATGGAGGGGTACTCTTGTTTTCTATGAATTCTTCAATCTCATTTTCTGTCAGGTGTCTTGTCACAGGTGGTTCAGTGACAATGCATTTTTGCCAATTAATTAAATCAGTATAATCAGTAGCTTCAAATTGAATAACAGGTACTGTGAAACGCCTCACAACTTTTTCCTTGTTTGTTTGCCTTGCTTTCTTTATTCGCCTCGACGCTAATTCTCTTATGGCGCTGCGGTCATCATGAATCATTGATGCTAGAATATTTTCTGGATTTGCAAAAAATGCATTTCTTTGTATGACAGGGTTTACAATATCCTTTACTTCGTCATTCAGTGTTCTTGTTAGTTCAATAGTTTTGAAAACATGTTTTGAGCCATTGACAAAAGACGTACTTTGCTTAATAGAAAACCACATTGGGATGTAGACCTTCATTATAAAAGAAGCAATGTTCATGAGGTTCTCAGATGGACTTACAGTTGAAACGTATAGACGAAGCAAACGATTTGCTGTAGTCAGCCATCGTGAATGTGCCATTTTGCCTGGACTACGATGAGCAAGATCTGGAGAGCAATATCCCTTTGTTATGGCCTGATGAATATCAATTAGATATTTTTGGTCGGTGCTAAGATCTTCACAGTCTACAGTTGGTTCCTCAGCATCAATCCTTTCAAACTCGACAATAGGAAGACTCTCACAGTTCTAATTCCCTGCCAATAGGACCGGTGAATCCGCGGGGGCCAGATGTTTTTCCATCCAGCTTTGCAACTAAATGGCGTAATGGCAATTCATTGGCATGGAGCTGGCACACTAAATGTTGAACTGGCTTCTTCAGCTTCAATTCTATAAGCCTTATAACGCCTCCCTTTTCTCCAGTGTTGACTGCTGCACCATCGCATCCAATGGCAACAAGGTTTTCCAGGTTCATGTCATTATTTCCAATATACTCAAACATTCCTTTACATATTTCTTCAGCTGATCCAGAATTCACAAATAATGGCCCAAATAATCTGAACCAGGTTCTCTCACTAAAGTGATATGTTCTTCTGTTACCTTCTTCTGATATACTTTGGACTCTTTTTTTTCTTGGAAGAGTGTAGAATCTTTTCGACCATCAAAATAGATTCCTCTGATTGGGACCTGATTTTGATCTTTCATAATTTCTGATCTCTTCTTTTGTCTTTCTCTTCTGATTTTACTCCTATCCACTACTTCAGATGTATTGTCAATAGAAACTTCTCCAATATCTTGCAATACTGCACTAACAATGAATGCTGCAGCTCGATCTGAAACTGCAGTCCTGTCACAAGCAGTAGCCACTGAAGGTAGATTTGTAGTTTTCCTTTTCTTGAATAATTGTTCTTCAGGTTGTTCGAGCTTTCTCTTCGAGCTAACTGGCTCTGGAAATGTATCGTCTGATATTTCGCCAGATTCACTTTCACTATTGATGTCGATGATGATAATTCAACATTTGTATCCTGCAATTTCTCCTGTGAAGATTCTTTGGTGAGCCTCACAGCTTCTTTTGCTTTCTTAGCAACGTAGATGCTTTTTTCTTTGAGAGTGTAATATCTACTCTATCAATAAACAGTTTTCTTTCACTCCTTTGATCTAAGAGGAACGTCACTTCTTCCTTTGGAACCGTTTTTTCTTTGGGACAAGAACATTGTGTTAGTACTTTGCACTTGCACGCTGCAATGTCAAAAAGTTTCGTGTGTGCTTCTTTTTTGAACATATCAATCTTTGCTTTGTACTTCAGAATTTTTTCTGCTTTGGTATGGCTTCATAATGACACGATACTTTTCGTGGTAGCTTCTGAACATTGTTTCAATTCGCCTGTCTGACAGAATTGGGACGGAAGCACTTTCCCAAATTGTTTTCAATTTATCAACAACTTGTTCTAATATTTGAGATATTGAAGGATCTTTATTAGTATTCTGTTTCAAATCGTTTCTTACAAACAAGTAATATTTAAAAACTCCTTTGTATGTAGGAAGATTCCTGTGCCACAAATCTTCCCCCATACCAAACATGGGTCACTCAGTTGAGGCCCTGGTTGATTTTGCACAAACTCGAGACATTTTGAAAGTATACAAATCTGAAAAAGAAAGAGCTAATATCAATTATACGTTAATTTCAGTTAATAGTACATGGCAAACTTAGGGCAACACAATACAGAAATGCAAAATATATAAGAAATATAGTTTAGACTATCTGAGTAACGCCAACAACAGAACACCCACCTGCTACGAGAGCGACAGCTACACTGAACCGAGGTACTCACGTGACAGCTGAGTGAGCTGACTATAGAAAACTGTTTTTAGAGAATAGAAACTTTTTTTAAAGGTTGACTGAGCTATTTTTATACAAGTGAATAAATTCTTGTCTATTGTGCATCGTGGACTCTTCTGTAATTATTGGTTAAAATCTGCTTTTTTCATTTTTTTTCAATATTGAAGGTCATTGTGGCACCTGAAAATATTAATGTTATGATTTTAAACTTATACCAGCTTATTTTCTCACTACTCCACACATTTTCCACACTAGCTAATTTGAAAATTCGAAAAATGAGTTTTTCACTCCGCCCTAGTGTTTATGAGGCAAATGATAAAAAAAATGAATTGTTCGATGGTTGATCATGCTATATGGGGTACAATCAACCAGAGACGTCCCTCTAAAGTGGGGTGAGAATTAAATGTAGGAGGAAGTGTTTAAACAAACTCCCGCAGGGTTACGTTATAATACGATTTTCTTAAATTATATTATATGTGAGGACAGTCTTAAACCCTGAGTGTATTCAGAACTTTGTCCAGCCTATTTTTAAACATGTTTACACTTTGGCTTGAAACAACCTCAGAGGGAAGTTGGTTCCAGATATTAACTATTTTATAGGAGAAGAAATTACCACAGATGGAGGTTGTAAATGTTTTAAGTTCCAATTTAAAACCATTATTTCTTTTCGGATGGGGATTAAATGAGAATCGTTTCCTATAGTCTACCCTGTCTATTCCATTGAGCATCTTACAAACTTGAAAAAAACTGATCGCGCAACTTCTTGGCCTCTTAGGTAAATAGATTTAAGCGTTCTAATCTTCGTTGGTAGTTTTGCAGTCTCAGTGAAGGTATCAAATTTTGTGGCCTTTGCTTGTACCCTTTCTAACCTTTCTATATCCTTCCTAATGAACGGAGACTAAAGCTGCACACAATACTCGAGTTGAGGTCTAACTAGTGAATTGTAAATAGAGAAAGCAATTGGTCTTCGGGTTCTTGTAACCTATGTGCATTACCTTATATTTGTCCAAGTTGAACGGCATCTGCTAAGTATCAGACCACTCGTCCAACCTATCAAGATCATTTTGAAGCGTTCTTAAGCCCTCTTCATTACTTATATTATTTCCTAATTTGGCATCGTCTGCAAATTTAGAAATTGTACTTAGGAGCCCAAGTCTATATCGTTAATGTAGACGATAAAAAGTGAAGGACCTAGAACGGAACCCTGTGAAACGCCAGTGATGACGGGGGCCCACTCCGAAGTGTGCGAATCAAAAATTAAATTGTTTAATTCAAGGTGATACACGATACGTTCTGTAATAATGGATTCCAACAACTTGCCGACAATTAACGTTAAATTGATCGGGCAATAATTACAAGCATTTTGCCTATCCTCCATTTTAAAGATTGGTGTTACATTTGTTAATTTCCAGTCGGTTCGAACTTTTCCTACTGAGAGAGAGAGAGAGAGAGAGGAGAGAGAGAGAGAGAGAGGATAATTTCTATAAATTTTTGTAAAATTAATTCAATTAATTTCTCTGAAAGAGTCAGTATATATATATTATATATAATATATATATGTATATATATATGTGCGCCTCGGCGGTATGGTGTTTACCATCACTGACTACGAATCCACCGGGTCCGGGCTCGACTCCCATTGAAAGCAGGCAGCGCGCAGCTAAGGAAAAAAAGGTTTGTAGATAAATGGGTACCGTGGGTAGTCTAGTGGTTAAGACACTGTGCTGCTGACTGGAAGGTCGTGAGATTGAAACCGGGCAAGGACTGTAATTTCTGACCACCAATGGTGGTTCGTGGTTCGGATTCTACGTTAAGCTATAGGTCTAAGGTGGAGTAACAAGCTCGATCTTTGTCAGAATAAACAATTCGGGCGGAAGAAAAACCAAGGTTATATATATATTGTATATATATACACAGAGTACATATATATTATATGTAGGGGCCTATATATATATATATATATATATATATATATATATATATATATACAGGGTGGCACAAAAGTCAGGCGTTAAAGGAGCCGGAACGAATGAATTTTTTTCTATTCTATGGCCATTACTATTTTTAAATAAAAATTTAGAATTTATACAATGATGATCCTTTGACTCCTAACTTTTGCGCCACCCTGTATATATATATATATATATATATATATTATATATATATATATATATATACATACACACAGGGTTTATGTAGCTATAAATATACAAACTAATCGATGTAAATTTTAATAACATTATTATTGCCCGTAAAACCAATTATTGTATCATATTAAGTTCAGCCAAAACAGCTATTACTATCAGTTAAAAGTTTAATATCTGTCATGGGAGTAATAATGCCTATACAGTGTGTATATTATATATATATATAATATATATATATTTTTTTACATCAGAGGATATTGGAATTATGCTTAAAATAAATACATTTCCATTTTTAATTTGTATTTCATATATTTTGCATATATTAATGTTTAAAGGAAAATAGTCAAGAGGACTTTTCCTCGAGGGGTTTTATAGCTTTTAGAGATTCATAAGAGATGGAACGCCTTCAATCCTCCCAACCCCTAATGTGGGAGGATGCCACATTATACGCAGAAGTAATATTTTTTTTTTGTATTACGAGTAATATTTGACTTATCGGACGTAATTTTAAAATATGAATAATTTTCTGTGCAATTTATATAAATTTTCTCATCAAATTTCAAACGAAAGATAAAAAAAAGACGTTAAATTAAGTGGAAAAAAATTCTCATTACGGGCGTTAAAAATGTATAAATAATATAAAATTATAAAATACAGTTAACATTTCACAAAATTACTGTAATTCGTGGTAAATAAACCTTGATTGCAAGAACCAAACAGGGTGATACACAGTTAAAGAAAAAAGGCTTCCGTACGCAACTTTGTATACAGAGAAATATTATCTCTTATTGACTAGAATCACTACAAAAAGAAGTTTTGAAGACTATTTCTTCTTTCGAAAGAAGTTACGTATCATTAAAAGAAGTTATTGTATCATTTGACAACAAACTTTCATACCCAAAAAGAAGGATAAACTTCCCTATAGAATTCACCCTCAAAAAGAAGTTATATTTCTAAATTTAGAAGGTTTTAATTTGAGTGTAAACTCTTGACAACCGATCTACGCGCATGATTAATATAACCATACAGTGATTGCGCTTACGCCTAAATGTGTTACCATAGCAATAAACATTATTACCAATCATTTTTAATTCGCTAGGAAATAACATATCAAACTAGTTGGTTGTCATGGTAACCAAGCGTTTTTTTATTGCGTATAAGAAAAAGTGGAAAAGGAATTTTCAAAATATAAAAATGATATTCCAAATTAAAATTACAAACATTTTATTATACTCTCATAGTTCATAGAATTATTATTAATAATAATACAACCTGGATTATTAATAATACAGATAGAATTATTAATAATATGGATTGAATTATTAATAATACAGAGTCTTGCAGAAAAAAAAAATTAACTCTCAGGTAAGAAAATGATGAATTTTTTATTAAAATGCGTGAAATACTTTGAATTACTTCCTTTTAAGAAGCGAATATTTGAAATGATCTTTTTCGTATTTGACTTTTAAATGGAAAGTTCCAGAAATGGAAAATATTCAGAATTTGGACTGAAAACAAGCTCGCTCTCTCTCTCTCTCTCTCTCTCTCTCTTTGCACATTTTCTCCTAAGTAATTTTATACACACACTTACACACATTTTATACTTATAACTACCCACATGAAGTATAAATTACTCCACTACCTATCTGATGTATACTCGTATATATATATATATATATATATATATATATATATATATATATATATGATGAAAATAACCACGACGGAAAAGGAAACACAGAATGGATGGGGCTCAAGCGCTTTCGTCTAATGACATTCTCAGGAACATGTCATTAGACGAAAGCGCTTGAGCACCATTCTGTGTTTCCTTTTTCCTTCGTGGTTATTTTCATCATAAATATTATTCAAGTGTTACTTTCGTGAAATAATATTCACACACACACACACATATACTGTATATATATATATATATCAATACAGGGTGTCGAAGAGGTCCTCCCTCAGAAGATAATATCATGTTGTACATCATGGAGAGAATATTTGGGACACCCTATATATATATATATATATATATATATATATATAATATATATATATACACACAAGCATAACATCTGAGCAAAGGTTAACTCTGTTACGATCAATTTAGTGTATTCGATAATCCCCATATTAATATTCATTCCTACACAATTTCCATTAGCTTTTTAATATACCCTCTCTCTCTCTCTCTCTCTCTCTATATATATATATAATATATATATAATATATATATATATATTATATATATATATATATATATATATATATATATATGGCGACGAAGTAGTCAATGTCGTAATACCGCTTCCCGTTGATCAGCGGAGTTAAGCGACATTAAGCGACATTGGTCTGGTTAATTATTGGATGGGAGACTGCATATATTTTATAACCCTGTGGAATAATGCAGTTTTTCTTATAACTTTATCTGGAATATGAAATAAGCAGACATATTCCTACAGTCATTATTTTATAGGTTTCGAAGGCGTTCCTTGAAAGGCTTGGATACGTTGTCGCCTGGACGATCCGATGAGATTTTGGATTAAGGTGTAGTCCTAATGTTTCGAAAACAAAGTCCGTTCAATATTTCTTTTTATATGTGATCCACATGTGGGAGAGACATTGTTTTGCGCAATTGGCAATTCAAGATGCTCACACGTGATCAATACGATTCGTATCTGGGCTTATCGAAGAAGCTCAAGGAAAACCTTCCAGTTCTCTCGTTTCTTCCCCCCCCCAACTCCCCTGAGTATTACATTATGAAGTGTGACAAGTTGCTCAGTCTCCTGTTGCAATACGTGCGTATTAAATTGGAGTTTTCCTTGATGAAACACTGGAAGAAGTTTGATATATATATATATATATAATATATATAATATACAATGTAAAGAACGACGATTGTATAGAAGAGCGTTCCGCACAAGATGAGGAGGGAGAACGAACAAATGAAAAATGAGGTACCACCCGGGAATCGAACCCGGGATCATCCGATTGCCGGTCAGATATGCTATCCACTACACCATGGACCTCGATCATTCAGAAGTCGTAATTCTCCTACATACCTCATTTTTCATTTGTTCGTTCTCCCCCTCATCTTGTGCGGAACGCTCTTCTATACAAGCGTCGTTCTTTACATTAATTATACTGTGTGTTGTTTGCAGTTAAAATGTATATATGTACGGCATGCGAAGGTGTCCCCTCAGGGCATTGGTTTCTGCTCGTATGTAGGAGAATTACAACTTCTGAATGATCGAGGTCCATGGTGTAGTGGATAGCATATCTGACCGACAATCGGATGATCCCGGGTTCGATTCCCGGTGGTACCTTATTTTTCATTGTTCGTTCTCCTTCCTCATCTTGTGTGGAACGCTCTTCTATACAAGCGTCGTTCTTTACATTAATTATACTGTGTTGTATATAAATATATATATATATATATATAAATAAAATGTTATAATGTTATGTTATAATGTTTCAATCCACTCATGGCTGATCTACCTAACCGTGTTTGTAATTGTGTATTGCACATGTCCTCCGTGGTGGCGGAGGGGACCTACAATTTTACGTGGGTTCCAAACCAGTATATATGTATATATATACTAGGGGTACTCAATATATTTTGCCCCACGCTTTTTTTGTTTAGCTAAATAATAGGCTATGGGGCTGAAATGTCTTTTGGGCCGTAAGTTTGAACTTCCTGCGCTTCGCATAACCGGATTTTTCCAGTTTGAACCTCCCCCTTGCATAAAACCGCTTTTGAACGCCCTTGTATAAAACCGATGGTTAAAGCAGTTTCGAAAATGGCGTCTGACAGTGATGTGCGTCGTAAACAGAGAACTGTTATCGAGTTCTTAACCGCAGAGAAGGAAACAGTTGGAAATATTCAAAAACGTCTACAAAACGTTTACGGAGATGCTGTTGTTGATCGAAGCACAGTTGGACGTTGGTCTAACCGTGTGAGATCATCGGAGAGAGGGAGAGCTAGCCTCGATGATGAGCCACGCAGCGGTCGCCCGGCATCGGCTGTGATATCTCACACTGTGCAACGTGCTAACAGCATCATTCGATCAAATCGGCGCCTCACATACAAGGAGCTATCACTGGAGCTAGGAATTAGTGAAGGAAGTGTGAATACGATAATTCAGCAACTGGGATACTCAAAAGTGTGTTCACGGTTTGTTCCTCGCCAACTGACTGAAGATCACAAAGCCAAAGAAAAGAAATTGCTTCTGAGTCGTTGGTTCGATACGAGACAGAAGGGAATGACTTCCTTCACGAACTGTGACTGGGAATGAAACTTGGTACACCACTTTGAACCTGAAACAAAAACACCCATCCATGGCGTGGCATCACACAGAGTCCCCACGCAAGAAAAAGTTCAAAATGGCTCCTCTGCAGGAAAGGTTATTGCCAACATCTTCTGGGACATGAAAGGGGTGATTCTGGTGGACATTATGAAGAAAAGACAAACAATCAACTCAGAGGTATATATTGCTACCCTACAGAGACTCCAGAGACGTATAAAGCGAGTTCGACCGGAGAGAAAACTGGAAGACGTCCTTCTTTTCCACGATAACGCAACACCACACATCAGTTTGCAAACAAGAGAGGCCATCACAAAAATGCGCTTATCTGACACTTCAGACTTCCATTTGTTTGGTCCAATGAAGGATGCTATTCGTGGAAGAAAGTTTCAGAGCGACGATGAGGTTGTTGAGGAGGTTAAGAGGTGGCTATAGCGGAACTCAGCGAGTTTTACCAGCAAGGAATAAAGGCACTTGTTTCGAGGTGGAGGAAAGCCGTAGAAAAGGATGGAGACTATGTGGAAAAATAAAAACTTGTAAAAAAGGTATGTAACTACTTGTGTACAAAGTTTTGGAACTTACAAAGAAACTTGGAAAGGAAAAAAAAAAAGGTGGGGCAAAATATATTGAGTGGCCCTCGTGTGTATTATATATATATATATATATATATATATATATATATTATATCTATATATATATATTATTTCCTGGAATTCACTTTTTTTTCGACAAATACTAGTATCTCTTCCCGACGTAAGATCAATAATTTTTAGATGGTTATTTTATTTATAAGCTCTCTCGTCCCAAATTCTATAAATAAATGCATGAATATATCTTTATATAAAATAAATACATTTTCACAATATTTTGGACCTTTAACGTAAAATAAATAACTGTAATTTTTTATTATTTAATTTGGCCTTAAACTTTAGGATTTACTGGGCTCCTAATTAAGGATAAAAGAAATAGTTATTATTATTAATATATATAAATAATGAATAACAATTATTAATTCATTTAAAAATATTATTAATTTTATACCGTCTATATTTCATATTCATCAGAAAAAAAAAAAATTACACAATTATTTCCTTCATCATTAATTGATGAAACTATAAATTAAAAAAAAAAAGGGTAAATTTATACGATATATATATATATATATATAATTAATATATATATATATTATATATATATATATATAGTATATATATATATATTATATATATTCACAATTATACAGTATATATATATATATATATACTGTATAATTGTATATATATACGAAAATGAAATGAAATGAAAATGAAAAGGTTTATTGGCAGACTATAGTCCATATGACAAATATATTAATACAATGACAGTTCATATACTAAGGATAGAAATATATACAATTGATTAGAAATAATACTGTATGTCGAAGTTAAGTGGAGCTACAGACAGACGTTTTCGTACCAAGAAGTTCATAGCTTAGAGGATAAATGGCAGGACTCATGGATAACTTGGATGATCGGGTTGTTGATTTTTTAATTCTTTGCATTAGACTGTGTTGAGCACGTCTTGTTACCTCCGGGAAGCTCGGGACATTGGGTAGCAAACATTTGCGAAGCTGAGCATCTCGGGGGTAATTTATGTAAGAGTCTAAAAGACCTGTTGTACAGGAAATTTAGAGTTCTGCCAGAACCTTTTTTATAATTCACCCACAGTTGCTGTCCGTATATATTACTGCTGAAAGTACGAAAGAGTGTCTTTAGCTTCCCTTGTAGAGAATCGAAAGTTCCTTATGGTCATATTCGCTTTAGCACACAGGTTTCGAGATTGTTTTCTTATATCCGAGTCATCACTCAAGGAGCTGGTAATAGTTTGACCCAAATACTTAAACTCTTGTACGTCCTCAATTACTTCACCATTCATTTTAAACCTTATATCAGCTGGCTGATTACAGCTTTTAGGATGAAATTGCATAACCTTAGTTTTTGTAACATTAAAAAGAATATCATGTTTCTGCGAATACACTTCGCAGACTTTTAGTAGCCGATCCAGACCTTTAACAGAGGGACTTATTAACACCATATCATCGGCATAAACTAAGTTATTTATCCTTGTGTTATCTATACAACATCCCACTGTTGCCTCATTAAGTGAAGCAATTAATCCGTCGATATACACATTAACAGCATAGAGGAGAGCAAGGAGCCTTGTCTCACCCCGCAAGAGGAGCCAAAACACTCGGATAGTATATATATATATATATATATATATATATATATATATATAATAATTATTACATATATATACACACACATATATATATTTTATTTATTGACTTTATTTATTACTGTATTATTTTATTAAACCAAGTCGAGTGCACGGCTTGCCTTGTTTGTTTTCCTTCGAGAGGGTAAAATTCCAAAACGTGGTCTAATAAGGTTGATTTTGCCTTGCTGAGGATCATCAGGTAGGGTGTGGTCACCGTCCGTGAGAAAAAAAAAGGAAACAGGGAAAGAAGTCGGTCGAATTGTGGAGAGATAAGTTTTTTTTTTTTTAATCCATCTTTAGTAATACTTTTTCTTTTCCAGAACCTTCTTCGGTAGCTTAATTAGGTATATATTCATTTAGTATAAATTTGGGTTACAGGAACCTGTTTCTGCGTTTAGTTAATAGCGTGGCACCCCCGTCAAGTACTTGCAGTCGCTGTAAAGGAAAGTTTGCCGCTTACGCCTTTATTTTGGCTAATAATAATGATCAGTTAGTTTGCAGGTGGTGCTCAAACATGGGATTGCTGATGAACGAGCTAGAGCGTGAGAGGGAGGCCAGAGTGAGGCTTGAAGAAAGGGTGGTGCTCCTGACGGCAAAGTTAGAATCCCTTGGGCCTTCTGAGATGAGTTATTCTTCAGTCACGGCCCCTCCTGCCTCAGTTTCTACTAATGATATAAATAATACTAATAACCCTCTCTCTTCCCCTAGTTCCCGACCCTTCGTGCAAGTGCGTAATGGAGCCCCATTGAGACAACCTAAGACTTGTCTGCCGGTATTAACGAACAATAAGTTTTCTGTTTTAGGTTTCGAAGACGTAGATGAACCTGAAATACGACTCGTTCGTGATTCCATTGTTCGAGGGCAGCTCGAGGAATTCTGTAGGAGAAACCCCCGTCGTAGGCGCCGTTACTGCTACCCTGATGCAAGGGTGGAGGATATAACCAATAGTGTTGTCTTTTTTTACAGACGGAGCCTCTGAGGACACAACGTATGTTATTCACGCCGGTACTAATAACGTTCTAAATTCTAGCTCGGAAGAGCTGCTGGCTAGGTACAGGGACTTACTAGAGCGACTAAAGGAAAAAACTAATAAGATTGTTTTAACAGGTATACGTCCTCGAATTATCCAACATAACGAGTTCTACAGCAAAGCGACCTATACAGGGTGTCCCAGAATTAACTATCTATTTCAATGAAATCGGACAAATTTAATAAAACCTGACATAATTTTGTGTTTATTACTAAATTATGATACAAAAACAAATAGATTTATAAATCATAAGTCAAAACTTTATTTACTTGAATGTGATAAGCCTTTTTCATCAGTGTCGAACGCAAGATTCTATGAACTGTTGTCTTGGATATGTTGAGTCTTCGACCGGCCTCCCTAACCGAAGTTGTTGGTTCATCCTCAAACAATTGTCGTACCTGTTCGGTACTGTTACGTGCTGTCCTTGGGCGTCCTCTTCCCACCTCGTCGTGTACGGATCCAGTTCTTTTAAATTTGTTCACAAGTTCACGAATCGCTTTGTCTGTAGGACCGGTTCTGTGGAATCTTCTTGTAAATTTTTCTCTGATTTCATTACATTGCATTCCTTTGATACGGGATGTTAACAAAGATGCGTTCTTGTGTATTCATTATTAATAGGGTTCTGAAAGAGAATGAAAATAAAACTATGAAAAACTATGAAAAAATTATGAAAATAAAATTATGAAAAAAAATTAGAAATTTATACATTTTTAACACATATTAAACATGATAAACATAAATAAAAGTGTGTTTTTAAAAAATTTGTCCGATTTCATTGAAATAGATAGTTAATTCTGGGACACCCTGTATTAACAATAATTTAAAGTCATTTTGTCAACAGGAAGGAGTGCATTTTGCAAATTTTTGGAGCAGTTTCTACAACAGGAAGGACTTGTTCCTCGGAGATGGACTTCACCTTAATGACGTTGGAGCTGCGCGTTTAGGAAGACTTTTTCATAATACTGTTTCTTCTTTTCAGGCTGCCGTAACTCGAACGGTCCCGGCGTAATTTCCTTAAAATTCCCTTGCGCGCGCGAAGGTATCGCGGTTACAAAGAATTTGAAGGGTTTATCTTTAAATGCTCGTAGCCTACGAAATAAAATAAACGAATTTTTTTCTTTAATTGCTTGTAAAGACTATGATTTAATTGCGATAAATGAATCGTGGCCTAGCACTGAAACACGTGACTATGTAGGGGAGTATCAAATTAGAGGTTATCGACTTTTTGTTAAAAACAGAATAGGTAAGCGAGGAGGCGGTGTTACGTTGTATATCAAAGATAATATTGCGAACGTTACAGAAGTAAAGCACAGAATTCCAGAACCGATAGATTCGACTATAGCAGAACTTAAATTGAACGATTTCAAACTTGTTGCCGTTATATATAGGCCCCATAATCAAACAGCTGATACGGACGAAGCGTTATATCGTAAACTTAAGAGAATAATAGGTAGTGAGCAGGCCGTTATGGGTGACTTTAATTGCGCCAACGTGGATTACGATACAATGCAGGGAGACGCGGAAGGTAATCGTTTAGTCTTATTCAAAAAGTTGGGGAACCTACGAGGTTGGACAGTATTTTAGATTTAGTAATAACTACAGACGATAGGCTAATCACGGATCTTCAAGAAATAGAACCGTTAAGCAATAGCGATGTGGGAATCGTTTGAAACAGTATTTAGGACTATAAATAAGGAATGTGTACCGTACAAGATTAAGCGTGCGAAAGTAAATAACAAGCCCTTGTGGTTTACTTCTAGAGTAGGGGATATTATAAGGAGTAGAGATAGGGCTTATAGGCTACATAAGTGCGATAAAGACAATTTTTGGTTACGAAACAACTACATATCTGTAAGACGTGAAACGAAAAGCGTAATAAAAAAGTCCAAGCGTAATTTTGAAATCTCCATAGCTCGTGACGGCAAAGAAAACCCCAAGCGATTCTTTCAATACGTCAATAATAGGAATTCAATAAAGAGTGTCTTGGGGCCGTTGAAAAATCCTGATGGAGAGCTAGTTTCTGAAAACAAGCAAATGGCTACCTTGCTAAACGAAATTTTAAAATAGATTAATAGAAGATGTAACGAATATCCCTACGGTCATAGACATGACACCTTTAGACAATGGTAATACTTTAGATAATATTGTGATTAGTGAAAGGGAGGTAATGCGCTATATTGATAAAATGAAAATGCGTAAATCACCGTGGCCGGATTCCATATATCCCATACAACTAAAAGAATTAAAAAAAAAGCATTGTTGTGCCGCTAACAAAGATTTTTAATACGTCTATTTCTAAGGGGTGCGTACCAGATAATTTCAAGTTAGAAAATGTAACACCTGCACGTCTGTTGCAGGTAGGCTACTGGAATCAATAATTAGGGATCGTATAGTCGAACACTTAGAATTACATAACTTGATTAGAAATACGCAGCACGGTTTTAGGCGAAACAAATCTTGCTTAACTAATCTTTTAGAATTTTTTCAAAACGTGGTTGAAGTTTACGATAGTCATCGGGCGGTAGATGTAGTGTATTTAGATTTCAAAAAGCGTTTGACACCGTACCGCACAAAAGTCTTATTGAAAAAGCTAAGGCTCATAGAATCAGGGATGTAGTAAATTGGATAGAAGAGTGGTTGCGAGGTAGGAAACAGAGGGTGGTCGTTGATGGAGCGGAGTCATCTTGTGCTAATGTAGCGAGGGGCGTTCCTCAGGGTTCTGTATTGGGCCCCTTGCTTTTTCTTATATATTAACGATTTAAATATCGGCCTAGTCAGTACAGTTTCAAAGTTTGCAGATGACACGAAGCTGGGTGGTAGGGTGATTAATGATGAAGATGGAGGTAAAATCCAGGAAGATCTGAATAAAATCGTTGATTGGTCAATCACATGGCAAATGAGATTTAACGTCGATAAGTGCAAAAATTCACATATAGGTTCGCGTAACAGTGATTTTGCGTATATTATGTCAGGGAAGGAGTTAGCAAGCGTAGAACAGGAAAAAGGTTTAGGAGTTATCGTCACTAGTGATTTAAAAGTAACGAAACAAAGTACAGCAGCGGTCAATAAGGCGAACAAGGTGCTAGGTTTTCTAGCTCGGAATTTTGAGTACAGATCGCGCGATATTATAGTTCCTCTTTATAAATCATTAGTTAGATCCCATTTGGAGTACGCGATCCAATTTTGGAATCCGCATATGCACAAAGATATAGATAAAATCGAAAGAGTTCAAAGATGAGCAACTAAGATGATTCCGTCGCTTAGGTCGAAGTCGTACGAGGATAGGCTTAAGGAGTTAAAATTGACTACACTCGAGACTAGGAGGCTAAGGGGTGATGTAATCCAGTTTTTTTAAATTATGAATGGGTTCGATAACGTAAATAGAGATAGCGTTTTAGAAATGTCACAATATAATAGAACTAGAAATAATGGGTGTAAGTTCACAAGTAGAAGGTTCGAGACAGCAGTTGCCAAAAACTTTTTTACGCATAGAATAGTAAATAGGTGGAATAGTTTGCCGGTAGAAGTAATTAGTGGAACGTCTATAAACATTTTTAAAAATCGATTAGACGCATATGTTGATAGATTGGGTATAGTTTGAGGTAGTAAAATTAAGGCTTTGTGGTTCGGAACCCACGTAAAATTTTAGGTCCTCTCTGCCACCACGGAGGACATGCGCAATACACAACTACAACCACAGTTAGGTAGACCAGCCACGAGTGGATCCTGGGGTCCGTGTTGGTCTGAAACATATATATATATATTATATATATATATATTATAATACAGGGCGTCCCAAAAAATGTATACACACTTTAACAGCTGATAGCTCAATTGATGTTTCTTTTCTTTCCAAGTTAAACCCATTAGAATAATAATGGGTCAGACTAAGCTTTGAACAAAGGAAATTCATTCTAAAATGCTACTGGAAGTGTGAAAACGCATTTGAAGTGCAAAGACAGTTTAGGAGGGAGTTTCAAACAGATCCACCAACGCGACTTACCATCACTCGAATTAGAGATAAGTTTGAAGCCGATGGAACTGTTCAGAATGTCCACAAGAAGCGTTCCGGAAGACCACGGACATCGACAAGCCCCACAAAGCAAGAAAGAATACTGGAAACGTATCACCAAAGTCCAAGAAAATCTGTGCGGCAAGCGAGTCGTGAGGTAGGAATTTCAGAATCGTCTGTCCAACGCATTTGAAGCGCTGTCAATGGAAAAGTTACATTCCAAGATTAGTCCATGCTATTAATGAAGATGATCCGGACCGAAGAGTGGAGTATTGCGAGTGGTACTTGGCACGATGTGGATGTGGATTGGACGAAAGGGTTTCGTAGAATACCCTCCGCGTTCACCAGACCTCACACCACTAGACTTTTTTTTATGGGGATACTTAAAAGACAAAGTCTACGCTATAAAACCTGCAACAGTCGCTGAATTGAGAGCAGCCATTGAACGAGAATGCACACAAATACCAAACGAAATGTTTCGTGATGTTTGCGATTCCATTGCTTCGCGTTATCAGCAGTGCCTGGACCAGAACGGACGTCAGTTTGAAAACAGGCGTTGACAAAACAATTAAATAATGTCTGTAGATTCCATTACATTTTGAAAATGAAATGTATTTTAATAAACACGGCCTTTATAATTATTTAAAGTGTGTATACATTTTTTTGGGACGCCCTGTATATACACACCACCAGCGTCCGCGGTCGATATACTAAAATTGGAACGATGCAGAGAGATTAGCATGGCCCTTGCGCAAGGATTAAATTCAAAAGCGTGAAGCGTTTATATATATATATATATATATATATATATATATTATATATATATATATATATATACTATATGATCAAAAGTATTCGGACACCCCGGAAAATCCGCATTTCTGCAATATCACCTTCGCCGAAAGGTATGCTGGGAAAAAGCGTGGCGAAACTATAATACTGAGGTGTTCTGTTAAGTTATCAGTAACTGTTGTGAAGCCATGCCGCGCAGACGTGAACTCTCCGAGTTCCAACGTGGACTCGTCATTGGATGTTATTTAAGTAACGTTTCTATACGAAACATTGCAGCCAAACAGGATATACCAAAGTCAACTGTAGCGGATGTTATCATGAGATGGAAGCACGACGGTGCAACTAACGCGAAAAAACGTTCCGGACGACCACGCAAACTGACGGAACGTGATAGAAGTCTGGTATGACATGTCAAGAAGTCCCGCACGTCCTCTGCCGCTTCCATCGCTGAGGAGGTAGGAAGAGCATCCGGTACCTCCGTTAGTACTGTAACTATCCGCAGAGAGATGCACAGACTCGGTTATTATGGTAAAGCAGCTGTACACAAGCCACTGATTACAAAAGTTAATGCCACGTGTCGTTTGGCCTGGTGTGTCTCCCGTCGTTCCTGGACCGTGGAGGACTGGAAAACTGTTCTTTGGAGCGACGAGTCGCGGTATTCACTCTTCCAGTCTGATGGGCGTGTTTGGGTGTGGCGACAGCCCGGAGAATGGCTTCTTCCTGACTGTGTACGTCCAACGGTGAAGTTCGGTGGAGGGTCCATCATGGTATGGGGTTGTTTTTCCTGGCTAGGGCTCGGCCGTTGGTGTTATACCCACTACCATGAACGCTGACGTTTATCTCGACGTTCTGGACAATTCGGCCCTCCCTACACTGTGGCAATACTACGGAGATGGCCATTGTTTGTTCAACAGGATCGAGCTCCCTGCCATACTGCAAGGCGTGTGCAGGACTGGTTTCGTGAAAATAAGGTGGATTTGTTATACTGGCCTGCTCAGAGCCCCGATCTCAACCCAATCGAGCACATGTGGGACGAACTGGAGCGACGGATACGAAACCGCACACCACGCCCGGCTTCACTTGCATCTCTTGCATCAGCTCTGCAAGAGGAATGGCGAGCCATTCCTGCACAGACTTACGAAAACTGGTGGAAAGTATGCCTTGACGTTGACGCTGTAATAAAAGCAAAGGGTGGACCTACTGGTTACTAAATGCCATAATAAAACCATTTTTCCCAAAACCATGCGGTGTCCGAATACTTTTGATCATATAGTGTATATATATATATATTAGTGATGAAACCTGAGTTGTTTGGACCGGTCTTTAAACCGTTATTGGTATTACATATCGTTATTGGTTAATCGTATTAAAGCAAACAAATCGTTTGGCCTAAATTCGCACTATATATTTGCAAAGATTGAGAAAAGCAGTCCTGACAGGTCCACTGCATCATTAATTCATTCTGACTTTCTTCTTTTTATGGGGGTGTGGGAGAGGCGTTTTTGCGGGCGTTCGGTCTTGGCCCGTACTGACTGTATATATATATATATATATATATATATATATATTATATTATATATATATATATATATATATATTTAAGGTGATTAAAAATTGACCGAAAAAAATTTTGGGGGAATTTTTTTTCGGGCCACCCTCTGATTATATTTAATTTGGTAAAAAAGTAATGCATGCAAATTTTGAATTAAAAAAAATAAATTTTTAGGGGTCGCTACCATAAGTTGAAAATCAGACACAAATAAGAAATATATGCTGTTTCCACACCACCCTTGAGGTAAAGCATACGGCGCGTTACCTTTTTTTAAGTTGAAGTTTCCCGGTAGGCCTATCATAACCACTCTACATTTTGAAATTGACAGTTCTTCTGTAATAATAATAGAACTTCCGTAATAATAACAACCTTTTGTTCATTATATTTCACTGTTAATTTCTTAATGATGATATTGTCTTCTTGCTTTTATTTGGAAGAGCAGCTCTACAGTATATTTCTTTATCACTTGAAGGAGATACTGTTTCTGTTCTTCATCATTTGTGATTAGTTTGTTGTATTCATCGACTAATCTATCTCATCTTTCTGCATTGTGATTAACAATGAATTTTTCTTATGACTTGTTTTACGTGTTGTAGCAGTCATCTTCATTCCACTCTTCAGAGTTTTTATTAAGAAACGTTGATGGTAAACCAAGTCTATTAAAAAATTCTTTTGTATTTGCACTAACAAAGTCTTCCAGTTCTCTGTTTTCAATAACTTCAGGGTCAATAACCGTTTTTTTCTCTGGATTTGGTTCGGCGCCGTTTTGCAATGCTTGCTTCATTCGGTTTTTAGTTTGGTGTAGCACGCCATCATCAAAGAAAGCAAATGCTATTAACTCCTCTGAAAGATACCATAAATGATTCATCAATTTTCTTCAGGGCAACAGTTGCAATGCGTTCATCTTTAGTTTGTACAGTTGCAGTTTCTTCAACATCTCTAAATCGAGACGAGGAGCGAGAACTGAAACTGACGCTGTAAACCGGGATTTAACATACTGTATATGTGTACAGCAAAGAGGCAGATATCTCTAAGGCCTTTTTCTTCTCTGGGTGTTAATTTAAATTGTGTTTTAAACCACCAAATTTTCATGGCATAAATGACTTTTGCCATCCATCTTGTTCGGTGAACGCCAGCTGGTCTTCTGAATGAAAACTCCTCTCTTTGGTACTCCACCAAGGAAAATGATTGTCAGTTCCAGCAATTCTTTGTAATCGTCACGAGGTTGATGTTCTTCAAGTTGAGTGGTAGCAAACTCAATCACTTCTGCTTTTATATCAGTAATACTGGGTATGGTATTTGGATCATCTAATGCTGTTCTGTAGTTTTTTGTGTCTAATTTAACCATTTCATTCTAAATCGTTTGAAAATTGCAATATCAGGTCCTGATGATGCAGGCAATGAATGCGAAACAACAGCTTCTAACACTATTTCTAGTATGTGATGTCTGCAGGCCAGCTACAGCATACGTTTGTTCATTTTCTGTTCTAGAAGAACACAGGCACCATTTCTACGACCTGTATTCAATGCTGTGGTGTCAAAACACATGCATTTTATTTTGTCTGAGATATCCCAATCCAAACAAGCTTGGTGGACCGCATTTGCAGTTCATTCTCCTGTGCTTGCAGTGATTTTTGGAACACCAAGAAGTTGATCAATGCCATCTCCTGAAATCAGTATAGGGAGTCGTTCAACAATTTCTCGTCCTGTTATGTCTTCTATTAGTTTTCCGTCCGAATGAATGGTTAAAGGAACATCAGCTTTAAACTCTTTCTTAAATTTTCTTCAATTTTTTCCGAAATTTTTCTCTTTCTCTTCTTATAGATGAATAACTGACATTGAATTCTTCTGCATTTTTTCCAAGACCTTCAATCGTTGGTATCATCACTAATGATGCACTTCTATTACTCATTTTTGTTACATCAAGGGCTGCAAGCAATGTATCATCAAACACTTTTTGTTTCTTTCGTACAGTCTGTTTTGAGGTGGATGGTTCACTAGGATCAACCGTAAACTCTTCATCAGATGTTGTATTTTGTTTTTCAGCACCAGAACTGCTAGTTGAGTCACTGGAACTACAGTTCTTCAAATCTCGACATTTCTCTTGTTTCTTATGTTTAATTGTTCTTCTTTTTCTTAGCATACTTTTTTCTTTGCAAACTCTTTATCAATCCCATCCATTTTTTGTTTTCGCCCCTGTTCCCGCTGGAGTTTAGAAATAGCTTATCTTCTTCATATCAATTAGCTTCACAGCATCTGCATGTGCTATATCAAACAGGCTATCTAATCTTAGTTCCATTTGGTTTGCTTATCTAATAGATTTTTTGATTGTTTCGCTTTATTCTCTTTATTTTTCTTTAATCCTTGCCTTCTTTGAACAGTTCTCAATTTTGTCAACAACGTGCGACTTCTTTCTAGGGAATTCGTGCTCTCCCCTATACTGCCAACAAATCATTTGCAGTAGACAAGCAGGCTTCTCGAATTGTTTGTTTTTGTTTCTGTAAGCCATAAACAAAGCCATAGTTTCTCGCTTGATGGAAGAACTGTTATTTTAAGTGTATCTGATGGTTGTCCAATAAGCCAAACATTAGTTCTTTTCTTGTGTGCATAGCAGTACCCCTGCTAGAAGATGGCGGGGGTTCCATAACGAGAGTCGACAGCAGAACCTCTTACACTCACGATAGTCAGACGACTACTGAATTTATAGCTGTACAGACAGTACAGTGTACAAGTGCCGGTTGCCCTCAATATTCGGTCACAACAGAGTGTAAATGGTTACAAGAGAGTTGTGTTACTCAGCACTGTTAGCTCTATGTGCATTAACGCACTTATCACACGGAACAGATATTATAAGAAAAACGTCACAGTTCAAAACTCAATTTCCTGAAAGTAAACAGAAAAGTAACAGTTTAGATTACGGTAGCGACCCCTAAAATACATTAGAATCACCTGAAATTTTGTATACATTACGTTTTTACCAAATTAAACACAATTAGAGGGTGGCCCGGAAAAAATCTAACGATCGATATTTTTGAATCACCCTAAATTATATATATATATATATATATATATATATATATCAGAGATGAGAAACTCATAAATTTTTAAGGCCAGTTTTCGATTTCAATTTAAGTTTGCAAAAATATCGATTTCAGTTTCGATTTAAGTTTTGAATTTTTTTTCGATTTTAGTTTATTTTTCGATTCAAGTTTTATATTTTACGGTTCGACTCAATTTAAATTTCGATTCCAGTTTTTTTTAATCCAAAAGATTAACATTTGAGTTGAAGTTTGGTCATTCACACGGATTATCTCACTCACTTATGTAGATATAATGTAGATAGTATAGCTATTATCGAACTGAAAAATTTAATGGTCAGAAAAAACTGAAGGCGTCCTTACCAAATGATTAAACGTAGGTCAACGAAAGGAGCAGTCATTATTAAAAAGTATTTTGAAATGGGCTAAAAATTTTCCTCCCTAATTCTTTTTCTTTCATTTTTAAACCATTGTCAATAGTACTTTCAGCTGCGTTATTTTCTACATCGAATTAAAAGATAAATGGATATTTTAAATCCATACAAATGTTAAGTCGCAAAAAAAGGAAAATAATTAAAGTTATTTATTTTTTTGCAATCCAAATGCTCCTCAAAACTGAAACGCAAAACTGTTATTTTTAATCTCTTCGAATTCAGGTTTCAGTTATTGATTGTTTTTCAATTTCAGTTCGAATTTCGATTTTAGTTGTCAGAATTTTTTTCAGTTCGAGTTTTTTTCGATTTCAGTTCATAAAATAATATCGGTTTTATCAGTTCATCGATTCCAGTTCGATTCAGTTTCCCATCCCTGATATATATATATAAACTAGAAGAAACGCAAAGGCATTTCACAGCCAAGATTGATGGTTGCAAAGAACTCTACTGGGAAAGACTACGTAAACTAAATTTGTACTCCCTGGAAAGAAGAAGAGAGAGGGACACCATAATTTACATATGGAAAATGATCGAAAAACTAGTACCAAACCTAAAACTAAACCCAATTACCATTCAAAAAACACTGGAAAATAGGAGAGGCAGAATGTGTGGTGTTTCCAAATTAAGGGCCCAACAAGGGACCTCCTCAACTGTGAAGGAAAATAGCTTGGTTGTCAGGGGGCCAAGAGGTTTCAACCAGCTTCCAAAGGACCTCAGAAACGTAACGGGGGTCACAGTTGAAGTCTTCAAGAGAAGACTGGATGCCTGGCTCAGGACGGTGCCAGATGAACCGGGCGTGCCTGGCTATGTACGGTGGAGAGCACAAGAAAGCAACTCGCTCCTCCACCAAGCCAGACCTAGAGGCGGGGCCACCAGCTTGACCTCCGTGTCAAGAGAGACCAACGCACGAAACAACATAAGGTTCATAAAGTAAAGTAAGGTGTGTGTATATATATATATATATAACTTTTGGTAACCTTTGGTTAGCTTCCGCCCGAATTGTTCCTTCTGACGAAGGTCAAGCTTTTTTCACTCCACCTTAGACCTACAGTTTAACGTGGAATCTGAACCACGCCCCACCAGCAGCCCAGCGTTAACCACTAGGCCACCCAGGGTATCTATTTATCTACCAGCCACTTTCTTCATTGTGTGGAAGGATGAACAGCTGAGTTTTGCTGCGCACCGCCTGCCGTCATCGGGTCTCGATCCCGGGGCCGATGGATTCGTAGTCAGCGACGCTAACCACTACACACCGAGGTGTGTGTATATATATATATATACACACACTAATTATTATGTAAATATCCTTCTTTAAAAGTAGATTTTAATGACGAAATAAAAATAGACGAATTAAAAATGTAAAAAAAAAATTTCAACCTTTTTTCGGTTGTCACGTTAGACTCGCTTACCTTACAAATGTAAATACATCGATTGTCGATATTTTTCAAAGAGAAGAATGGATGACACTCAAATAAGATTATTATTATTATCATTCTTTGGATGAAGAACTTCTTATGGCCAATTCATGAAATTACTCACGAGCAATTGGAATATGTTTTCAAGTTTTTTAATTAATCAATATTTTTAATGTAGTGTGTTAAAAAATGTAATAATTATGCTTTCATAATATTTGTCTATCATGTCTATCTGTCTCTCTCTCTCTCTCTCTCTCTCTCTCTCTCTCTCTCTCTCTCTCTCTATATATATATATATATATATATATATATATATATATATATATATATATATATAACACACACACACACACACACACACACACACACACACACACAGATATTATGAAATTTAACGCTTTAATAATTTTGCTTTCATAATATCTGTCTATCATATCTATCTATTTGTCATATATATACATATATATATACAGTATATAATTCATATAGTGATTTTTTAGAATGAAAACGTTGCAACGGCTTTTCTGGATAAAAAAAAAAAAATTTATATAAAATATTTCTCAAAATGAGAATTTTATTTTTTTATTAGGTGGGGATCAGGTGGGGATGGGGATCTTCAATATGAAATACCCATCTACGAGAAGAAAAAATTGAACTTAAGACATTTTTTCTTTGAATTATGGAGTGCGAACTCACTGCATAGTTCTTCCGTGTGACACTCGCGAAAAAGGAGGATTTTGGGCCATTTAGGCGACTTTTAAGACGAAGGAAATCGCCCAATCGCGGAGGATGAATCCTCGCACGGGTCTGCTGTCCATTTCTGAGAAATGAAATAGCCATTTTGTCCATTGGAGAAAGAATGAAAATATTCCCGTGAAAGATGTCTTATTTATGGTCTTTTTATTTAATAGAGGCTCCTCGAAGTCAGAGTTCTGAGCAATCGATGGGAGATGCTCTCTCTCTCTCTCTCTCTCTCTCTCTCTCTCTATATATATATAATATATACACACACACACATATATATATATATACAGTATAAAGATAGATATATAGATAAGTAGGTAAAAATATAGATATACAAGATATACCGGTATATGCTGTACATGATTACACCTGAAGTTACTTCTTCTGGAAGACCAAATAATACATCACCCGAAGTTTTATATAAAGTTTTAAAAGTTCAGGAAATTTAAATTCCATTAAAATGAAGTGAAAATGAAATAAAAATGAAATGAAAATTAAATTAAATTGAAAATGAAAAAGTCTTATTGGCAGAAACGTAAGTTGTGTATTACAGATATTAATATCACTAAAGGACTAAAAATGCTAAAATACCAAAGGACTAAATGCAATCCTAAAATAACTAAAAAACCCTAAAAAAACTTAGTAGCATCGATGTTTAGTGGGTCTACGGACAAATATTTTCCTATCGTGAAGTCCATAGTTTAGAAGAAATATGGCAGGAATAATACATACCTTGTTTAATTGAATTATATGAGCTTAGGTTCTTTGCATTGGACTGTACTGATTACGTCTAGTTACCTCTGTGAAGCTTGAAACACTGTCGTTGGCAAACATTTACGAAGCTGAGCATCTTGAAAGTAACTAAATGGTTTATTAGAAAGGAAATTAAGGGTTACAGTGTTACAGAGTTACAGAATTACAGAGTTACGGGTTAACAAAGCCCCTAAGATCCACTCTAGGCTAGTCCAAGAAGGAAATAGAAAACAATACTGAAAACTTATACCATGTTTACATTTATAGACGTGCAAAGCTTTCACACAGTTATTGTAATAGGCTAATAGTAACGAACAGAACAGACAAGCCTCTCATTCCTTTGGCAGCTACTGCTGACAGAAAAAGTTGTGAAAAAAGATTTATAGGAAAGTAGGCTAAAGTACAATGAAAAAATAGCATCAGAGTTCATTCACACCATGCGTACACTTATCTCATGTACCCAATTACGCATTAGAGAAAAGTAGAAAATAAAGGATAACGTGAACACGAAACTACTTAATCTAATCTACACCATGCATTTTGTAAGGAATTTTATATTTATTTATGATATACAAGAAGTCATCATTTCATCGTTGCATCCTTTCTTCGTTGAGTGCCAAAGCCATTCTGCCAAGAGACTTGCTTTTAAAAATCTACTGTTTTCAGTGCCATCTTTCTCACTGGAATTATTTAAATAAAGGAGCAGTGATCCAGAGGCATCTCCAGCTGGTCAACACACACCAATTTAAGAATTCCCACAAAAGTGCAGATGAAGAAAATGATTTCCTCCACTATTTCAAGAGAGATTTATCATGTCGTAATTTATATTGCGTCCTTCGCATACGAATTACTTAGATAAGGGAGCACTGATCCAGAGGCACCTCCAGCTGGCCAGAAATCCCCCATAATTTAAGGATTAACGCGAACTTTTTATTTTATAAATAAATATAAGTGCAATTAACATAAACAACGCGTCTTTTGCTTCATTTGCCCACGAGTTTATCATGTTTGCTTAAGTAGAGAAACTTCGTATTTTTTTTTGTCTGAGTTGGCACTCAAGGAGCTGGTGGTCACGTGGTCCAAATACCTAAATTCTTGTTCCTGTTCTTTTGGTTGGTCTTTCATCTTGATAATAAATAACAATAATATTGCCTGACTTTTTTTAAGCTTTTGGGATGAAATACATAATCTAAGTTTTAGTAACGTTAAAGCCAATATCATAGTTCTGTTGGTCTACTCCTCAAAGTTTCATTAGCTAATCCAGACCTTTAAGACCTTTCACCGAAGGACATTAATACCATATCTTCAGCGTAGACTAAATTATTTATCTTTATATTATCTATACAACACTCTACTTTGGCCTCGTTGAATGAGAAAATTAAGCCAGCAATATACACATTAAAGCAAAGAAAAGAGAGAGAGAAAGAGAGAGAGAGAGAGAGAGAGAGCGCTTTGTCTAATTCTGTATGAGAATCCAAAAAACACTCGCCCCCATCCCACTCCTTATAACACAGTACCTCATCCAACTGCAAAAGTTAGGCTGGTGTGCCAAAATTTCATTATATTTAATAGCTACGCATAGATCATTCTTTCCTTCTAATTTTCTTAATAAAATCCTATGATTTACTCTACCATACGCAGTGCTTATACGCGAGAAAGCACTGCTATAAATAGTTGAATTAATTTCAGTTAATTTATATATATACAGTTTCTTTCAATACGTAAATATATTAATTTGTTAAGTGGAATGAAACTAATTACAGGGTGTCCATAAATAATTAACATCTAGACTGAAAAGTAAAAGTTTTCCCCGAGTAATTTTGAGAAGCAAGAGACAACAGTAGTGTAATTATTGGTAGGTGGAATGTACCCATATTTGTTTTTTGACTAAAGGCATGTTATTCACCCTCATAAACTTTTCGTCTCGAAACATAATTACGAGTTAACACGGTTGAGGAAAGCAATGAGGTTGAGCAATGAGTGTTCAACACTATTTGGCACACGAGAAAGTAGAATTACAGCTCACTTGCGGTTCTAAAGCATCGTCTAAGTCCACGCGTTTCTCTCTCTCTCTCTCTCTCTCTCTCTCTCTCTCTTCATATATATATATATATATATATATATATATATATATATTATATATATATATATATATATTACTAGCAAGGAATAAGAGGACGAAGAGATGGTACATGTTTATTTACAAACGTTTCGGAAATTTCAATTTCCATCATATATATATATATATATATATATATATATATATTATATATATATATATATATATATATAATTTTAATTACTTAAATATATCCTGTAAACCCACCATTAATATCACACGTTTATTTAAATATATTGTATAAGTTTCCGTTCATTATATTTATTTATTTTATTTTTTTGATATATTTGATTTTATAATTTTAGCACTGATGATGGAAATTGAAATTTCCGAAACGTTTGTAAATAAATATGTACCATCTCTTCGTCCTTTTATTCCTTGCTAAGCTACGGTTCCCCAAGAACAAACCCTTCAATCAAGTTATATGTTAATATTTATATATAGATATTAAATCAATCGACGTAGTCAAAGTTCAAATAGAAGAATGAAAAGCTAAACATCTCTTTACATAGCGCATCATTCCGCCCATACTCCCATTTCAGGGTACGAGCAGCTCGCAGTAGCACTGCCACGCAAACAGGGATCAATGTACGGACGAGACTTTCGTATATAGTTTATCGTCACTGAAAGCAACACTGCGTCGTGTCATCCCAGTCTAAATAATATCCAAATTCGTATTAATTTTTTAGTAATTTTCGTTAGATTGTATTGCAAAAAGACTTCCAGTTTTTATCATTCCAAATGCGTGATTCTTCAGGAGCAAGATGCACCGTAAGTTTATACGTATATATGCTTTTCAACCTTTCAGATGTTCCGTGTGTTAATTCCTTATTTCACGGAGGTCAGGCTTGTTGCTCCTCCTCTTGAGTTGACCTGGTGAAGTAAAGAGTTGGTTTCTTACGCTCTCCACTTCACATAGCCAGGTACTCCCGGATCATCTGGACTTGGTCTGAGCCAGGCGTCTATATATATATATATATATATATATATACACACCTCGTTAATCTCGTTTAAGTTCCGTGTGTTGGTCTCTCTTCACACGAAAGTCAAGCTGGTGGCTCCACCTCTATGCCTGGCTTGGTGGAGGAGTGAGTTGCTCTTTTGCGCTCTCCACCGTACATAGCCAGGTACAACCGACTCATCTGGTACCGTCCTGAGCGAGGCAACTAGACTTCTCTTGAAGACTTTAATTTTGACCCCTGTACTGTTTCTGAGGTCCTTCGGAAGCTGGTTAAAAAGTCTTGGCCCCCTGACAACCAAGCTATATATAGCCTATATACACACACACACACACACACTGTATATGCATATTTCTTTAATAAGATTCAAATTTCTTAAGAAAAATCCTTATGAGGTTTTACGTTTTTACCTTTTCTTTATAGAATGCAATTTTGTATATCTTATATATATATATATATTTTTTTTAACTTTTTTAAAAATTCACTTAATTGCTATTTTCGTAAGGAAAAGATTCCCATTAAAAATGATTTTCTAATTACGTGCAACAACATTAATCTCACCAGTTTATAACCTCTTTTTCAGTAAATTAAATTAAAAAATTATTTTGTAGACCCTGTAAAGTGAATTGAATTAAGATTGTGAGATCAGAATGTATACACGATACCCCAGAATCCCTGCCCCCAAAGGCTAATATCATATTGCGCATTATGGTGGGGTGGGGGAGGATGGCAGGACTTTTGGGGACACACTGTATATTGTAAGGGATATACAGTCATAATTTGTTTGTTTAAAGTACTCGCAAATTAGAAGTTTTGGTTAGAGTTTAAATCATATATTAGAATTTTACTATGGAGTTATTTATGTTGGTTGGTTTGCTCATTGTATCAGTTGCTCGAAGACACTAGCATCGGACCTCCAAGAGTTAGAGTTAATTATCTACTTAAAAATTATTAGTTTCAGCATATATATATATTATATTATATATATATATATATATATATATATATATATATATATCAAGGCTGGGGTCAAATACACTTTGTCAACTACAAATACAAATACAAATATTGTAATTTTGGAATTGTCAAATACAATACAAATACACATTTGCGGCTCTTTTATTTGGCAAATACAAAGACAAATTGTTCATATACAAATAAGAGTTTCAAATTGCCTCGCTATGACTTCTATCAGTTAATTATTTCTTCTCGTTTTATGACCTTTCAAATTAAAAGTAAACAAAAGTGAGTATGAGAAAAACTATTTTGTTAATAATTAACAAGAAACAATTCGTTAATGGTTGCAATTTACAAACATTAACTCTTCAAACCGCTCATCAGTTAGGGTGCACCTCTCGGGGCGAAAAATCTTCCATGCAACGCTAAACAGTCGCTCTACAAGGACATAAGAAGCTGGAGTGATAAATACTGGCAAACCAAACGAGTCCAAAAACCGCCAAATAGCAAATTTTTTTTAACTTGCATATTTACTCTCTCTCTCTCTCTCTCTCTCTCTCTCTCTCTCAGGTCCCAACCTGTTCTCCTGGTCCAACTTAATGACTCGCTGAGGTGGCAAATACAACGATCAAATACAAACAAAATACAAATACACATCCTTCGATTCTCAAATGTAAATACAAATAAAAATATGAAAAATTACTTTATTTTAAATAAAAATACGCATTTGACCCCAGCTCTGAATTATAACCTTTAGTTAGCTTCCGCCCGAATTGTTCATTCTGACGAAGGTCAAGCTTTTCACTCCACCTTAGACTTACAGTTTAACGTGGAATCCGAACCACGCTCCATCAGCAGCCCAGCGTCTTAACCACTAGACGACCCAGGGTACCCATTTATCTACCAACCACTTTCTTCGTGTGGGAGGATGAACAGCTGGGTTTTGCTGCGCGCCGGCTGCCGTCATCGGGTTTCGAACCCGGGGCCGATGGATTCATAGTCAGCGACGCTAACTACTACACCACCGAGGCGCCGTATATATATATTATACACAATACACTCAGACCGTGCATGGAACAAGGAACTCTTCTGGGAAAATTAAATCCACTATAGTCCGAATAAGTAATGGTAAATGACAAACAGTAGTTTTTTCTTTTTCATGATGTTAGCCCGACGTGGGTAACGGGTCACTCGCAAAGAGGCCCCAAATATATAGCCCCATATATATATATAGGCTTGGTAGGCTCAACAATTTAGTCCCATCTATTAAGTTCACGATTGAAAAAGAAAATAGTGGAAGCTTATCTTTTCTGAATCTAAAAATTCGGAGTTGCTTGAATCAGTTCAAATTTGAAGTTTTTCTTAAGCCTACTAATAATAACTTTTATGTGCATTTTTATTCTGACCATCATCCCTCGATTAAATCCTCTATTTTCTCTGCTATGTTTCTTAGAGCATTGAGAGTTGTCAGTCCTGAATTTTTAGATTCCGAGTTATGCAATATCATGAATATTGGTACTAAATTATGTTATTCTATTTCATTTCTTGATATTTGCCTTAGGAAAGCCAAGAATAGGTATTATAATAGTGTAAATGTAAAGGAATTTGAATGTAAAATTATCCTTAGCCTACCTTACCATGTTAATTTTCAATATCTTCCGACTATACTAAAAGCAATTAGCATCAATGTAATCTTTAACTATAATAATACTGTTAAATCACGCCCAATAAAGAATAGCCCGGATAATGTGGTTGGTTGTGTGTATTCGATCGGATGTACACAATGTAACTCAGTATACGTATATATGTCAAACGGGTAAAACGTTAGATATTAGGGTTAAACAGCATAAATATGCGTGGAGAACAGCAAATAATTCTAATGCATTGTTTAACCATATGTATAGATGTAATCATAGTATTAAGGGGGATAGTTCTAAAGCGCTCGTTAAAAACACAGATATAATTGAAAGAAATATTCTAGAATGTGCATTTATCCATTTTAACAATAATTTCAATAACAGTGTGGGAATGTATAAAATTGACAATATCCTGTTAAAATACCTTTTGCCTTTAATTAACTCTTGTTAATCATGTGCTAATCATTTTGTTTTGCTGTCTCGTTGTACATATGTATATATTTTTATATTTTAGTCTTCTCGCCTTTTCCCTTCATTCCCTGACGAGGTGTACTTCTGAATACACGAAAGACCTTGGGATCATTTTTCTTTTTCCTTGTGGATTTGCATCATTCATTCATTTCACGTGTTTAATTGTGAAATTTACCGCATATATATATATATATATATATATATATATATATATGAGTATATTGATTCCCACGGGTTTATGGAATTGGTGATGTTTGTTGGGTATCGTTATTGGTGAATTAACATGGAATTGGTTACGAGTGTCTTCGAAAAACCCATTTACTTACTTTACGTAGTGAATTTTTAAAGTTTCAGAATAAGGCATAAAAAGGTTATACGAATCGGTACTGCGGAGGAGATATCTGATATATATAAAATATATATATATATATATATATATATATATAATATATATATAATATATATATATATATATAATATATATATATATATATATATATATATATGTTATACGAGACGACAGTAATACGAAGAATTAATTAAAAATGAAATAATTAGTATATTTTAATGATTAATGTACGAAGCTACGCAATCCTTTCTAAGCCCTTAAGTAATTGCTCAACTTGGGAAAAAACACCAATTATACACAAGCAGGTGTTCGCCGACGTCTTAATAATTAATTAACGAAAACATCATTATAATGTTAAGACAATTATGTAATGGGTTGCACAATGAACCTTCAAAGCTAAAATCTCACATCCATTACGAAACCCTTGACTGTGGAAATTCCAGATTCTTGGTCTCACGGTGACGTGTCGCTCTGACGTATGTGAGAGTGAATTTTTTCTTATATAAGGAGGAGTTCAGCCACTGAAGGACAGATTCAGATTTTAGATTTTGAGCAACTCTCAGCCAGACTTTGGGTGGAGCTCAACTCACCTCGGTCTCCGGCGGGTAATGGGCGCATATTACCTCGTATGCATTAGTTTTGCTTTTTGCGGTTTTTAGAAAGGGCACAAGGGTAGTTGCTTCGAGAAGAAAAACCGTTATTCATTTTATCGCGGGCGACGAGGAGCGAGTTGCCCGTTTGTAACTTAACTTGCTTTACAGCGGACCTAGAACGGAGCACAAGGGTTGCTTTCAAGAAGAGGTCCGTCTGTCTTGAATTAACGTAACTTACCTCTGAGTGAAGGGTAAAATTTCACCTACCTAAATTAAGGAACGAGCTTCGTATCGGAAATTCGATATCGTAGATCCAACCGAAGGAAACGCTAGCAGACTTAGTTCGTTTATTTCTACGTGACCTTAATTGTCACGCATTAGCATAAGAATAACTTACATAATTAGAACCCGGTGAACTTAATATAAATTTGACCTTGTGAACTGAAGTATAAACTCTCGCCTGTAATCCGCCTTTTTGAACTTGATTAAAATTACTTAAAATTAAAGCCGACTCTCAGTTATCCTATAATAATTAAACTTAAATTCGACGAGTGAAAAAGGGGCTAAGAAAGCTCCCGGATCCGGTTAGTGACTTGAAGGTCAATCTGGCAAGTGACCTGAAGGTCAGCGCACTCTGTCGGAAGAGTATTTTTATTGTACTTGGGGGTTAAAACTCACCGGGTAAAACGTCCCCAGGTATAATAAACTGGTGTCAGGTGTGGGGTTAGGTAAGTATTTCCTACCCCCTTTCCTCAGAAGTTGTGAACAGTTCTTCGATGGATCTGTTCAAGAAAAGGTTAGACCGAATCTTGCACTATTTGAGGGTGACATATTTTTTCCCTGGCACCCGTTGCCATTGGTACCTCCTCGGTATGGGCCGCAAGGCCTTTTGAGGTACTACTTTTCCTTGTAACTCCTTTTAACTCTCTCTCTCTCTCTCTGTCTCTCATACATTAGTTGATCGTTCACAAATTTTAAAACTTCATATATAACTTTTTATATATAAGACAATTAAAATTTGAAATAAACTTTCTTTCTCAAAAAGTTTTTTTTCTTTTTCTTTCCAAGAAAAAGTTTTGAAAGTAGGAAAATTGTAAGTTTTATGGACTTCCTTTTCTAACCCGTTATTGGTATATAATTTATTATTTGTTTACGTAAAGTTCTCGAAACTCTCGTTTACTTTGCGTCTTTGAAGGGGTGACTAAAATATATAATCCAATTTTTTTTTTAAATTTTCTCCCCAATGTACAATGTATCATATATTTAATTATTTTGGTAAGGGGGCGTTTCAACATTTTCGAATTAATGGTGAGTGTGTTAAATTATTATTAATATTATTTATTTATTTAATATTATTATTATTATTATTGTTTTTATTAATATTGTTACTGCTTCTGTTAATTCCATTAGTGTTCATTAGTAGTATGGGTGCAATAACATTATTTCTATTTAGATTGAATCTTTTCGCTATAATTTCTTTTATTTTCGCTTGCGAAAGCGCTAACCAACCAATTTTCGCTTTTCTTTCACTGAATTAGAGCATTCCTCGCCATTTCTAAACAAACGTAACACTAAATGTAACACCTCGAGATACTTTTTCATTTGGGGATGAAAACATTTTATAATTTCTTTTATATAAAATAAATTGCTTTTAAATTTTGTATATAAATGAAAATATATTTTTTAGAGAAAGTTGTTCGTATCCATAATGCATTTCCTGCTTTCATATTTCTGGTATTTTTTGTTTTCCTTTTATAAATATATATACAGGGTGGCCAAAAACCGCGCATCATAGGAATTTTCAGTGATGACTATAATATATACAGTATATTTTTTTAGGTAGGGGATGGCTGCGATATTTACAAGAGACGAGAGGGTGAACTTGGTTTTAATGTATGGAATACCAGGTACAACAAATCGATGAATCGGTACAGAATTTAAATTCTGTACCGATTAATATATATGTTATATATGTATAACATATATATGTTATATATAACATATATATATATATATATATATATATATATATATATATATATATATATATATATATATATATATATATATATATTAGGAAAGTATTAAGTTAGGTTGGATTTGCACATTTATTTATATATATATATATATATATATATATATATATATATATATATATATATATATATATTAGGGTGTGACCGTTGCCCTCCAAAAATCAAAAAATTGTCCTACAATGCTGTTCAAAGTTTTACTGTTGTGTATTTATCTAGGAAACACCCCTGTAAATTTTCTTCGAGATCGGTGCATGTTTGAGCTAGCACCGTCGTACCAGCAAGTATTGCTATTTCAGCTTATGAACTTCATAAATAAGTGTGAAAATAGCACATTTTATCAGATTTTCATTTCCGGGTCTGGAACGCTGACCCACAAATTTTCCACGTATTATTTTATTGCATTTAATTTTAATGATGCTCTTTTCTTTTCCCTTGACAGTGATTTGATGTTGTGAATAGAGAATTTAATCATGGATACACGGCAAGATGATGAGTATGTCAGAATGTTATTGGGCACCGTACCCCGAGAAGAAGAAAAGGAAATAAAGGGCTGCAAACTGCCAACTAATAGGCAGGTCTTACTATGTCTGTTAGCAAACCTTCGGGATATGCATTGGGACCAGGCTTTATCTGCCACCATTGACAATGTGCTTTTGCATTACCAGAAGGCGAATGTCCCGACCATTACAGGCAGGAACAATATTGGCCGAGTGAGTAAAACTTACTATGACAAAGACTACATGATGCTTATGAAAATGAATGAGGATAGAAGACGGGCTGATGATCCTGGAATTATGAAGTTTAAATCAGAATTGAGCCTGACGATGAAATTTTATAAGAACACAGTGTTGAAAGACATGGCGGCTGCGAAAAAGGGGAAAACTCAGGCCGAACAAGATGCCATCGATACTGACATACTCTTTATGAAAAGCATGCTAAGTGACAGAGTAGCTACCTACTCTGGGGTAAACAAAGTACTCACAGAAAAGGTTCAGAAGCGACAGAAAAGGCAGATGCGAGAAGAGAAGCGACAAGAGAAAGAGCAATGTGATCATGCTGAGAATGTACAGGCTGATATTGATTCACCTATTAGCTCTGATGAGGACGATGACATTGATGAGGCCAGCACTGCTGAACCAAAGAGAAAACATCGGAGAACAGTGAAAGAGGGAGTTTCAATTTTTGTGCCCCATGATATTCTGAAGTCGGCAGAACTTGTTTCATGCAGTGTTCGAAACAACATCTCACCGACCCAGCTGAGTGCAATTGTGTACTCTCTTGTATCTGCATGTGGTGGAGATACATCAAAGCTGAGTCTAAATGCAAGGACGGCCCACCGATACCGAGCTTCCATCGTGTCAGAAATAAGTTTAAAAATCATGGATGAATGGCAACCATCAGACAAAGTACTGGTGCACTGGGATGGTAAACTTATGGACACGCTGGATTCCAAAGGCACTGATGACCGCCTGCCCATTCTTATGTCTGGTGTCAATGGCACAAAGCTTCTTGGACTCCCACCTCTTCGCATTTGACTCAAAAAGCTGGCCTGGTTCAAGGAGACTTGATATCAACAGCAACCAAACAACTTCTGGTCGATTGGGAGTGTGAACAGAATGTCGTTGGTATGGTTTTCGACACAACTTCATCCAATACAGGTAAACCTATTTCAAACATCAGCGTGAATTTATCACGACATTAATACCAAAATACAGTGAATGATTTAACAGAAATCTGCAAAAAGCACGTGCCTGAAATGGTGGCCTTAAACTACAATTACATTTTTTTTTCAGGACAAAAAACAGCTGCTTGCGTCTCCCTCCAAAAGGAATTAGAGCGTGCCGTATTCTGGTGCGCCTGTCGCAGCATGTGGGCGAAGTCATCCTAGGTGTTTGCTGGGATTGCTTGAAAGTGGAGGGCTCTTCAAGTCCAAACATAATGGTTTTCCAGAGGTGAGTCATAAGCTTTACAAAATAACAAGGAATATTATTATCTAATGAACAAATTTAGTGGAATTTCTTTTATTAGACTTATAAGATATACTAACACCAAGCAAATGATCGATCATATCAATCTTAATACCCTAAAACAATATTATAGATTAGTACGAAATACAATAATCCCAAATTTGCATTTCTAGGTTCAAGAACCATTTCTCTCAACTGGCGTACAATGAAAAAAAAATACTACTACCCCGCAATGCCTGGAGTGTTTGAGGAGCGCCATCAGGAGATGGCTGACTTCTTCCGTGAATCTCTAGCCCAACCATTTACACGTGGCGACTACAAGGAGCTGGTAGAGCTTTGTCTGCTGCTTGTAACTAAAGGATCCGAGCCAGTGAACTTCACAATGGTCTACCCCGGCGCACTTTACAAAGCAAGGTGGATGGCTAAACTGCTCTATACCCTCAAGATTGTTCTTTTGTCAGGCCAGATCAAAGAGCAGTTTCCCAAAGCCGAGGTTGTGACTAAAAGTCAAATCAGCAAGTTAGAACGGTTTGCTGTGTTCACAGTCGCTGTTTATGTCCCATGGTGGATTGTTTGCCCCGTTCCAGCAAGTGCGCCACTGAATGACTTGAATTTGGTCGAAACCTTGGCTGAATTTGCCCAATATGACGCCACAATAGTTGACAAAGCACGTGTGGCACTCGGTAGACACACTTGGTACCTAACTGAGGAGTTGGCCCCACTGGCTTTGTTCTCGTCCCAAGTACAAGAAAGGACAAAAGAGGAGATGAGGAAGGCCCTTCTTTGCCATGAAGGCTCTGAAGTTACTAAGAGAGTGGGGCTCAATCATGGGGGCTATGGAAAGCCATATCTTCCCCCTGTCCCAGAAAGTGGCACTGCCCTGGTGGACCTAATTGGGCCTGACTCAAGCCGGTTCTTCACCATTTTAGGCATGCCCTATCAGTTTCTCCACAGTCCAGCCAGTGAATGGGCGGATCATGACGACTACCTGAACATGAAACGGGTTGTGGACAAGCTTCAGGTCGTCAATGAGGCTGCAGAGCGTGGTGTAAAACTTTGCCATGACTTTCTTAATGTTGCCAGGGATGAGGAGCGCTTTCAAGAAGTCCTTCAAGTAGTTGAAAATGACAGACTCCGCGTTCCTAATCAGCGCAAACGATCATCTGTTTCCGAACAGAAATCATGGTTTCTTGCTGTAGAGAAATAATACCTTGTGAATATATGATAAAACCCCTTAATGTACCATGAGAGAATAAGAATGATTAACTTTTTTGTTAGTGATAACAGCTTTTAATTAAGACAGGCAAATGATTTGTGTTAATATCCCTTATGATGGTTGTGTAATCTCATATATAGGCGCGTATGCCGTATAACTAAAATCGCTATTTTCAAATTGCTGGTGCTCACTCGAATATGCATGAATCTTCAAAAAATTGCACGTGGGTATTTTTTATGTCAATATGCAACACCAAAATTTTGAACAGCATTGTAGGACAAAGTTGGGGCAACTGTCACACCCTAATATATATATGAAAATTATTTCACGAGCACGATTATGTGCTCCATTCTGTTTCCTTTCCTTCGTGGTTTTATTCATCATATATATATATACAAACTCAGAATGGTCCCCTGAGAAACTTGTATGTTAAACACAGACCGTGCATGGAACAAGGAACTCTTCTGGGAAATTACATCCACTATAGTTCAAATAAGTAATGATAAATGACAAATACTATAGTTTTTTCTTTTTCATGATGGAAAGTCTAACGTGGGCACGGGTTACTCGCAAAGAGGCCCCAAAATATAGCTTCCCTCACCAGCTATCTGCAAAGCAGATAGGATCCAGCTTTGGGACAGGATCTAGTGTTTACAGCTTACACCTAGCCTACTACATTCAGAACCTCAATATACGCAAGAAATTCGTTGCATTCACGTCGGACTGAATACATCAAAGAAAAAGGGGTAACTATTGTATTTTCAGCTAAAAAACAAAACTTAAACCTCAACCGGGAGATGAGCGTCCACTTTTCAAGGCACATAACACGTCCGTTTAATATACACAAACTCAGAATGGTCCCCTGAGAAACCTGGTGACCACGTTCGGCTTTCCATCATGAAAAAGAAAAAACTATAGTGCAGTATTTGTCATTTATCATTACTTATTCGAACTATAGTGGATGTAATTTCCCCGAAGAGTTCCTTGTTCCATGCACGGTCTGTGTTTAACATATGTGTATGTATATATATATATATATATATATATATATATAATATCTTTGGAATTATATTTCATTCTATTTTTGTGGATACAGTAAAGTAATCTACCTCTATCCCTCTGTTCATAGGGGGAGATTGTAGACACCAATTGACCAGGGAAGTACTCCGGGTGGGAGGAACATTAGGAAGGAGTCAGTTAGTGCTGGAACTCCCGTTTCTCCTGTTACTGTCCTCCTTAGCTGCCCTTTTTCTCCGTTTCTCATCTACACTGTGAGCAGTCCAGCATGCTCTCAAGCACACACTTCCCCCTCTATTCCTCTACACATGCATGCATCTTACACACTACACAATCTTTCAAAATTAAAATAAAAAAATGGCATCGTTTTTAAGAGCTTCGGAGACCTTGACTTTGGCTCTCTCCTTCTCCTTCTTTTGGGAGAGGCGAGTGGTGGGGGGTGACCCCCTTCTTCCTGTATAAAAAAAAATGTTGTCGTATTACGTAAATTTTGTTTATCTATTATTATGTCACAGACAAAACTATGGTTTCAAATTTCATAAAAAATTTAAAAATTTTAACCATTTATAATTGTAATAAAAAAAAAAAAAAAAAAATAGGCATGGTAATGCAATCATTTATTTCATGGTTGACTTCACGACACTGGATTCGTTGTCAAAGAGTTACTTGTTGCGTGTAAATTGGTTGTTTTAATCAATTAATTTTTCCGTTTTTGCATTTTTACTACTTTAAAAATGGAAATTAAATCATATTCCATTTTTTTCTTTCACCAATTTGATTAATTTTCACCAATAAATAATTATAAGGGTTATTTATTTAGCTTCATTCGTAGCGGCGGCCAAGCTTTTTGCGAAATTCAAACCGCGGGTCGCTGTATCATGTGAACGTGAAGGACGATCACTCGGTCATCCATCCAGCCATAGGAAAAAGACCCAACGTTGTTTAACCTCGGTGATCTAAAGTGAAGCGGTGTTGAGACGTGGTCACGAAGTAGCCTTTCTATTCACTAAAAACTAATGAATTCCAGAGAATATAATTCCGGAATTTGATATTTATTATTACTTATAATAACCTTAATAAATGCCATTAAGGAAATATTGAAATAAAATTACTGAATGTCTTTTTGCTTTATAAAGTGAAAGGTTATATATATATATATATGTGTGTATATATAATAGATTTATTGTAGGAATATATTTAGAATCGTGTTGGTGTCCCTTTTCCATTATGTAAACCTGACACACGTTCTGGCATTCCATTGATGATGAACTTTGCCATTTTTTTTGCTTGAGGACAATCATCGTCGTGTCTATTTACTTGCGTCAACCCTCAGTATATATATATATATATATATATATATATATATATATATATATATATATATGGAAAATATTTTTATATCATTTTCTGAAGTAAAGAGATTAATTAAAGAGTTAAAGACTGGTTCTGCGTCAGGGGTAGATGACTTATCGAATGAGCACTTAAAATATGCAAATGACGTAGTATGTCTGCATATATCATTGCTCCTATGAGCCATGCTTGCTCATAGTTATATCCCTGCAGAGTTCATGAGGGTATATATCTTGCCCCTGGTCAAAAAAAGTACGGAGACATTCTGTCCAGCAATAATTACAGGCCTGTTGCTGTCGCTTCCTGCTTCTCGAAACTACTAGAAAAACTCTTGTTACTCCGATTAAATGATTTCCTATGGACATCTCCTAATCAGTTTGGCTTTAAAAGGTCCCACTCAACTGACCTGTGTATCTATGTACTTAAAGAAACAATATCTAAATACATTGACAGTAATTCAACAATTTATAGCTGTTTCCTTGATATAAGTAAGGCATATGATAGGTGAACCACAATATTTTATTTGCAAAACTAGAAGACAGGAAGGTTGCCATGTACATATTTAATTTATTGAAATTTTGGTATTCCCCCAATCTTTCACTGTTAGGTGGGGCAATGTACTATCCGAGTGTTTTGGCTCCTCTTGCGGGGTGAGACAAGGCTCCTTGCTCTCCCCTCTGCTGTTTAATGTGTATATTGACGGATTAATTGCTTCACTTAATGAGGCAACAGTAGGATGTTGTATAGATAACACAAGGATAAATAACTTAGTTTATGCCGATGATATGGTGTTAATAAGTCTGCGAAGTGTATTCGCAGAAACATGATATTCTTTTTAATGTTACAAAAACTAAGGTTATGCAATTTCATCCTAAAAGCTGTAATCAGCCAGCTGATATAAGGTTTAAAATGAATGGTGAAGTAATTGAGGAAGTACAAGAGTTTAAGTATTTGGGTCAAACTATTACCAGCTCCTTGAGTGATGACTCGGATATAAGAAAACAATCTCGAAGCCTGTGTGCTAAAGCGAATATGACCATAAGGAACTTTCGTTTCTGTACAAGTGAAGCTAAAGACACACGCTTTCGTACTTTCTGCAGTAATATATACAGTCAGCAACTCTGGGTGAATTATAAAAAAGGTTCTGGCAGAACCCTAAATTTGCTGTACAACAGGTCTTTTAGACGCTTACATAAATTACCCCCGAGATGCTCAGCTTCGCAAATGTTTGCTACCCGCAATGTCACGAGCTTCCCGGAGGTACAAGACGTGCTCAACACAGTCTAATGCAAATAATTAAAAAATCAACCAACCCGATCATCCAAGCTATCCATGAGTCCTGCCATTTATCCTCTAAGCTATGGACTTCTTGGTACGAAAACGTCTGTCTGTAGCTCCACTTAACTTCGACAGTGCAGTATTATTTCAAATTCTATCCTTAGTATATGAACTGTCATTGTATTAATAATATTTGTCATATGGACTATAGTCTGCCAATAAACCTTTTCATTTTCATTTTCATTTTCATTTATATATATATATATATATATATATATATATATATATTCCTCTCATCAGAACTTGTAATCGAAGCTTACCTTCAACAGAAGACATTAATTCAGCCTTTATTTATTTAATATTCTCATGTGAATACTGCAAAACTTTGAAAAGGTTAATAAAAATGGTGTTTACAAACTGTAAATCTGTTTCACGTTTTTCGCTCCAAGAACAGTTAATAGAATTTATCTCAAATTATTACATAACAAACAAAGCGAAATTGAGAAAAAAAAGAGTTTGAAAAATTTACTTCAAATTTAGTTTGTCCAATCAACGAACAGATTATTTAATTTGAAACTTTCAAAGCTGAAAATTCAGCTTTCATATGCGTTTGAATTTTACTGAGCCGAAATAGATGTTGTAAATAAATTGTAACTTTTACAACATAATAAAAGTGAGTAAGTAAACAAAAATCTATTTTCATATTCTGTTCCGAAGTTCAGATACGTACGTAGAGGTGTATACGCGGTCATGCCTGCATACTACACGAACACACACACACACACACATCCTTTTTTTTCGGGTTATCAAAAGCACAATATCTCTTTGTTATTGCTAAAAAAATCTTAGGATGAAAAATAGTATCTAGGTTTAAAGAAACCAATACATAAAAGCGATTAGAAATTAATTATAACGGATGTGTACACACACACACACACACACACACACACACATATATATATATAATATATACATACACACACACACAAGAGTATATAAGAATTATTTTTGTAGCTCAAAGGTAATCAAGAGTAATTTATTTTTATAAAAAAGTTATGGTTTAAAGCAGGTTTACACCAAAATTATTTATTATTATTATTATCATTATTATTATTATTATATAGTTATCACCAAAAAAAAGTTGCCCCTCTCAAACCTAAACATATTGTAAATTCAGCCCCTGTTCAACGAATGCAGTGGGGCCGAAATTCTGGGAATTAACCTCAATTCAAACCTGTCATTCAAAGAACACAATGAGTATCTACGCAATAAATTACCCAAGGTCTCAATCATAATTACAAAAGTAGGTGCGGCACTCCGAAGACAAGTTCTTAGAGCCATATACTTCACCATGGGGTACCCACACCTACAATACTTCGTTAGTGCATGGGGAAGCGTACTTCAATATTTTACGCAGCCACTGGTGGTAATGCAGAAAAGAATAATTAGAAAATTCTATAAATCGAGTGTATAATGTATAATGTAAAATGATAATGAAATATAAACAAAATATTCCACTAGTTAAAAATTCTCAAACTAATAAAATTCAAGAAACTAAACATTGCTTCATATATGTATCAAATCGTCTATAATACTGCAACAGAAATCATCAAAAATAAAATATTAGCGTCCAAACTCACCAACGCAACGCTTTAACACAAACCAATGAAACAAATACATCAGAAAACCAAATTACCCTCTAGATTGTGAGACTAGATCCTTATACTCCACAGGACCAAACCTTCGGAAAACACACGATCGGGAGGTAAAACAATTTAAAACGTTGAAAGCTTTACAGAGAAACCTGAAAGGCAAATTCATCAAATCATATAAACCATAACAGTGAATGCTATATTTATTTCCATAATAATAAATTAATTTATATATTTATATATATATATATATATATATATATACACAGTAGATAAACAAAAATAATAAAAATAATAAATAATAAAATAAAAGTAATATATGCAATGTCAAGATATCTACTGTAAATCTGTTAAGAATATGCAATTATCAAGGTATTTAATATTTCATATTTAATCCCAACAAATATAAATGTGTAATCTGAGCTGAATATATATATATATATATATATATATATATATATATATATATATATATATATATATATATATATATTTGTGGATAGTAGTCTATTATGACTTGATCCTCTGGATCAGAGATTCTATCTTTAATTTTAAATCGATAATTAATTAGTTTTAAATTGATAATTATTTAGTTTCGTAAAAATTGGTCGTTGCCAATTTACCGGCAGTTTTTACATAAATTTCTTATGTTCTTGTGGTTCGGAACCCACGTAAAATTGTAGGTCCCCTCCGCCACCACGGAGGACATACACAATACACGAACACAGTTAGGTAGACCAGCCATGAGTGGATCTAGGGTCTTTGTTGGTCTGAAACATTATAACATTATAACATTATAACATATACATATATATATATATATGTTTGAAATATAATACAGATATTTTTCATGTTTTTATCTCTGTTATCTTTTATCTCTCTCTCTCTCTCTCTCTCTCTCTCTCTCTCTCTCTCGCTCTTTGTACCTATATCTTTAAAAGTAATATAAACAACGCCATTTCTGTCTATTATTTATAAACATAGAATTTACATGCAAATGGCAGTTCAATACTGTGTATGTATAGTTAGGCATTATAACTGTCCCATATATATATATATATATATATATATATATATATATATATATATATATAATAGGCCAAGGGTTATCATCGTTAGCTACGAATCCACCGACTCCGGGTTCAATTCCCGACGAAAGCAGGCGGCGCGTAGCTTACTCAGCTGTTCTTTGGAGATCGTGAGATCGAGTCCGGGCAAGGACTTTGTAATTTCTGACCACGCCTGTTGTGTCGTGATTCGGATTCTACGTTAAGCTGTAGGTCCAAGGTGGAGCAACAAGCGTAACCTTCGTCAGAATGAACAATTCTGTAGAAGGAAAACTAAAGTTAACCAAAGTTATCGCATCGGTGATTCAGTGGAAGATTCTTCGCCTGCCACGCGAGAGGCCCGGGTTCGGATCCCGGCCGATGCAGTATTTTTAGAGGAGGGGCCACCAGCCTAACCTCCGTGTGAAGAGAGACTGCTAACGAATTGTATTATTATTATTATTATTATTATTATTATTACTATACCAAACTACTGAGTAGAAATAAATAAGTATTTATTTATTTCTACCTCAGTAGTTTGATACCGATGCTCCACAAACAAAAAGAGAAATATAAAATTACCCTAACCTAACCTAACCTAATTTTATCTAATTATAAACTAACCATCATAAAAACTTAATTTCAACTAACTTAACATATTACATTAGGTTAGGAAAAGTTAGCTTAAATTAAATTTTGATAATGCGCCGTTTCGATGATATGGTCATTCGAGGGCTTCCAATTTCGAAAATTTGGCACTGTCAGTTGGCACTCATTTGGCACTTATCTAATGCCTCTAAATATAAATTATTTTTGTACTCTTTTTTTGTTAAATTTCTGCTCTAATTCTCAAAGAGGATCGGGCCAAAAAATAATATTCATCGTTTGAACCTAATAAAAAAAGCAAGTTTCACCAAACGTTTTGTATACTGGAAAACAAAACTGAAACTTTTCGAAAGAGAAGAAAGTTTTGAAAGTTGTCAACGAAGCACCTTAAAATTTCAAAGTAAAAATTTTGGGGGAAAGAAAGTTTCTACACTAAAAAAATAATATAAAAACTTTCAAAAGTGAATCTGTCTACTGCAAGAAGTCAGCATCAATAATGGAAAACCTATATATATATATATATATATATATATATATATTAGGGTGTTTCATACCTATAGGGTAAAATAAAAATGAGCTTGGAGTTTTAATCCACACGTTTCTCCGTATTCTAAAGAACAAGAAAACACGTTTGTGCAAGTTTGAACCAGATCGCGCTGCATTTAGAGGTCCCCAACTTTGACGACCTTTTGTCAGTTCATTTCTCGCCTGCCTGCAGTGAAGACGGTTTTCTTCGTCACTTGAGCGGTTCGTGTTGTATAGCCTATTGGACAACTATGGAGGTAATTATATATGCTACTAATTATCTCATTTTACTGTGGTATTGAAATTTATTATTATTTAATTTCTGTCATTTTACTGTGGTAGTGATATTTATTATTAATATTACATGAAATTAATTAGTCTGTTGCATATTGGACAACTAAGCTGGTAATTATTTATGATACTAATTAATGTAATTTTACTGCGGTATTGAAATTTATTTAATTAATGAATTGTCAAAGAGAACGTAATGTACACGTATCAGTTTTATAAATAAAGAAAAGCAGTAACTGGGACTCGAACCAGTGTCATAGCCGTTTGGCGGCATCGCTCAAGTCGGCGTACACAGCACGCTATCCACTCCCTAGATGGTGTAGTGGATAGCGTGCTGTGTACGCCGACTTGAGCGATGCCGCCAAACGGCTATGACACTGGTTCGAGTCCCAGTTACTGCTTTTCTTTATTTAATTAATGAAATTAATTACGATGTGAAATTATTTCTGTGGAATTATTTAGTTTGTTTTCTTTTCCAGGTGTCTACCAGAGCGAAAACAGAAGTGTTTCTTATTGGCCAGACGGATGCGAACATCACATCAAGTGGCCTTCCAACTCAGTTGCAAGTACTCAAAAAGTACTTTTACCACCAAAAGGAGCAAAAATTTGGACGTACTAAATGCCTGAACCTGTGCCTGGATGCCTGTCTCATATTTTGGGAGAGAGCGAGAATCCCCATGATGCGTCGAGATTCGGCCTTGAGGAAGATGGAATCCCTTCTCAAGGAATACGACCGGCTTGTGAAGCACAAGTCACATAAAGCAGAGTCCTTCCGAGTGAAGGAGGCGATGTTCAAGGAGGCAATAGCGAAGGAGATCATGGACATTGCTCATTCACAGGCTAAGGAAATGATGAAGAATCAGGAGGACATCCACTTTCTCGACATGCAGCGTGAAGATCCAAATTCCTGCAGCATGGGCCCTGTTGACATGAAGCTTCACTATAAGGAGATTAGGAAAAGGAAGAGGCTGGACAAGATTAAGGAACAACAGGAGAAGGCCAGGAAGGACAAGGAGCTGCAGAAGATACGGGGGCTTTAGTGATTTCAACTTCGTCAGAGACTGACTCAGATGTCGTTGACCCAACCGTGGAAGTTTTTCCATCCTCCTCCAAGGGAAATACCAAGAAGCGACGCAGGAATCTGATCTCACAGGATGTGACGACTACCTACGATCGGCTGAATATTTCGTACCGCGATTCAGCTATGTCGTACGCTGCAGCGGCTAAATCACTAGGTTTTGACTTGGATGAACTGTCCATTTCTGCCAGTACCATGTACCGCACACGCAAGGCTCTCAGGAAGGTGGCTGCTGAAAGTTATCAATCCGACGAAGTTTGTCCTGGTCAGCCTCTTGTCTTGCATTGGGACGGTAAGCTCCTACCTGACAATGAGCAATGGAAGGAGAGCGTTGACCGGATCGCCGTCCTCGTCTCTGGCGACGGCAAGGAGAAGTTGCTCGGCGTTCCTAAGGTGACGTCCGGAACCGGCGAGAAGATAGCGCGAGTTTGCTTGGATTTGGTCAAGGAACACAGGATGGAAGAGCGCGTGCGGGGACTGTCTTTCGACACGACAGCGTCGAACACCGGGATTCATATCGGGGCCTGCGTCCTGATTGAGAAAGGTCTTGGCAGAGAACTCATGTACTTCCCCTGTCGGCATCACATCTATGAAGTCATCCTCAGCTCCGTCTTCAAGCTTGCATACGGCCCTTCAAGTGGCCCCGATATACCCGTTTTCAAGAGGTTTCAGGCACAATGGAAGTTCATCGACCGGTTGGACGTGCGGCCGTACGATTTTGCTCAAGTCAATGACTCTATGAGGGAACTGAGGGAGAAGTCAGTCCTGCTGGTGAGAGGATGGTGAGCACGTCGCATCAGCGCGATGACTACAAGGAACTGCTACAGTTGGTTCTCATCTTCCTGGGAGAAGCAAAAGTGGTGGATTTCCCTCTCAGAGCCCCTGGCGCTTACCATCACGCTCGATGGATGGCGATAGCCATCTACTCCTTGAAAGTAATTCTACTGAAGAAGCAGTTCAAGATGTCGAGTCACGAGTTGGAAGTTCTGACAGCCGTAGGTCTCTTCGTGTCCCTCGTCTACATCCGAGGTTGGACTCGTGCTGCAACCTCAAGCAAGGCTGCCGCAGTTGATCTGGAATTTCTGCGTGACGCGGAAGCCTTTGCCATGTCGGGATATTCGTGTGTTAACGCTGCGCAAGAAGCCATGTCTCGACACCTATGGTACATCTCTGAGACTCTTATTGCCATGGCGTTCTTCGACGCAGATGTGGCAGATGAAGAAAAGGCTCAGATGGTCGTCAGTTTGGGTAAGCCCGCATCGAAAAAGGAA